>CAJPEV010000534.1:0-49653 GCA_905338385.1 Darwinula stevensoni
AACGCTCGACCTCGACACGTGATATCGAAATGGGCGAAATCGCCTCTTGCTATCACTAACTCTCCTGACTCCTGAGGACAACCCCTTACTTTCAAGGATGCCCCTATTTGACCTTAAGATCCCTCAGTCTCAAATTAATGGCTAGTTGAAGAATAATGATGAATTGTAGCGAACCCCAGAGGGTCACAAGATATGGGGCACGAATGCCTCGCTACATATGGGGATCAGACCCAATGTGGTCGGATGGTAATCAAGAAGTTGCGTTTTCTAATAGATGGTAATTTAACAGGGGAGAAGCGATGTCTCTTAACTCCGTTGACTCCAAGTAGGAAGGAAGGTACGGCCTTAGATCAACGTTAACGACTGTGCAGAATTTATTAGGATACTCAATGGGGGAAAGAACGGAAGGAGAAATACAGGGAAGATAGTCTCACGTTCGTAGGGGGGACTCGCACGCACTTCGTCCTGATACGTGGACGGTTGAATCCGTTGGTGCCTGTCCGCCGACCGTGGTCCAGGTCGTCGGCTCGTGATGAGTTCACGGCAGTTCGCTATACTGACCGGCTCGCAGTTCGGAGCTCAACACCGCGGTCCACTGAGTTGACCGGCTGTGGGGGTCGGGATGCGTGGCTCGACACGCCACCTGTTGTCCGGCCGAAGGTTCCTGGCACACTCACGCGCCCACGTGTTGTCCGGCTGAGGGTTCGTGACGGACTGCCCCCACGTGCTGTCCTGCCGGAGGTTCGAGACGGACCGCGTTCCGCGTGTTGTCCGGCCAAAGGTTCGGGACGGACTGCGGGGGCAGGACGAGGGCGTGAAGGAAAGAGTGGTCCGCTATGGGGACTCAGCGTAGGAACTCGGAGACTCTTCCCCTTTGCTCATCATACCCTCATGGGCACGAGGAGGACTCCACAGAATAGAGGGGGAACGCTTTCCTTGAAACCCTCCAAATGAGACACATCTCTATGGTGTAGAATTTAGCTCTTTTTATGAGAAGTCACTGTTTCGTAGCCGATATATGAAAACCCCTTATTACTGGAATTTGACGCAAGGGATCAGATCTCCGATCAGGATCAGAAATGCCGATCAGATGTCATTAATGAGAATAAATTAAAATCAGGGGCCCAATTTTTCACTTTCTTTAGTGGCAGTTTTCCTGATATACAGTACGAAAATCATTGTTTTACTCCTTTGTAGTAATCAAGGAAATAAAATTGATGGAAGAGATTTGAGGTTGAAGATCCGGAGACGTGGGAGACATCTACCGTCAAAGTTATGTACCTGAAGTCCGTGTCATCCGCGCACAGGTTGCGAATAGTGCCCTTCAGAACACAGAGACATCCCATGGATCTCTGCAGCCTGTCCCTCAGTCTTTATAGGATTTCCTGGAGACAGTGGCGTGCCCAAGGGGGGGAGGGTATGGGGTCATAACCTCCTCCCCCCCCATGGGATACATTTTACTGGTTCGATTCTCAAGATATTTTTTTTTTTACATTTGGCCATATATGGAAGATGGGTTACCAATTTTTCATGTCAATCCCCCCATTGGGATTTTCTGTGCACGTTAATACCTGGAGACATCTTCAGTCGCAAGCTTTTCAATATTCCAAAAAGGGATGTCCTACAGATTTCCCTTTCGGGGTATTCAGAAGTAGACGACTAAAGATGTCTAAAAGACATCCCTAAGATGTCCCGAAGACATTCTCCTCAAGATATAAAAAATGTTCGACTGAAGATGTCTTCAAGATATCTCTTACAGGATGTCCAGAAGCATTCGACTAAGGAGGTCTAAAAGATATCCTTTTCGGGATTTAGATAAGAATCTGACTGAAGATGCCTAATTTACTTCTCTAAGATGTCCTGAGGACATCCTTCTCCAGATGTCGGAAACCGCCCGAAAGAAGAACCTTGGAACAAGTCCAGTTGGGGACACTGGGATGTCACTGTGCTGTGTGAGATGGTTGAGACGATCAATCCTTTATCCGAGTTTTTTTTTTAACTTAAATTATATGCATGAAATGGAGAGCTTGCTCTGTCGAGTGGTATCTCTTGAAACCGTTTTAACTGAAATGCATCAGATGGTTGGATTCAATGAAGTTCCCAAGTTGGTAGCTGACCAGTCATTCTGTCAATCTGGACAGGAGAGGGAGAAGGCTATCACACGATAGTCTTCTTCATCCTCTTTAGAGCCAGACTTGGGCACTGGGACGACTTTGTTTATCATCCATTCTTCTGGGAACCCCCCCCATTTAAAGCGGTACTGATTATGAGGAGTAGGTGAGTGAGTGAGACAACCGGGAAAAGTCACCCGGCACAGCTGGAGTGACATATTGTGCTCCCGTGATCTTCAAGATTTAACAGGTTAGACACACCGATGGGCTATAGGCATTTTTCCTGCAGACCCATTAGACCCACCGGTGGGCTGAACGCTTCTTTTACTTCTATGCGCGCGTATACATCGGGTGGCCCGAAAAAACACGTCTTGTTTGACGTTTTCTCAAACCCGCTGTGGATGATCCATGTTCGTGATGTTTTCGAATTACATTGGAAACATCACAAAATGCTGCTTTTTATGCCACTTCTCATCGTAGTATTCTGCGTAGTATCGATGTTGATGCTACAACGTACAACAGTAGTACTATTCCACGACGTGTAAGATACAACGACCAGGACATGGCGTAAAAAGCAGTCTATATGGCGTCAAGAGAGAGAGAGAGATCATTCAAGCAGTGCTGAATCACCTCATGCGCGGAAAGGTGCATTTTATGACTCCACTTTGAACGACTGTCAAATTTTATTCAGACAACCTAGGAACATGAAACTTCCAGAAAACAAATTTTGTGGTGTTTCCAATGCTACAAAGCATCACGAACCCATATCATCCACAATGATTTTTTTTATGAAGCATCAAACAGGGCGCGTTTTTTCTGGCCACCCAGTATTTTGGTTTTTGCAAGAGGGTGTAGGCGCTTGTGCTGTGCCCTCAGAAAGATGTCTACTGTAAATAGGAAAAGAGGCTGTGTTCACAAATGCTACGCAACATCTATTAAAATCTTTTGAAAGTGCATTTTCTTATCCGAGCTTTTGCGTAATATGACATTCATGATACATATAGGGAACTCTTGCAAACAGCTCAACATCATGCTTTGCTCTTCGAGATCGCGAATCACGACACCGACTGATAACCCAGCATGTGCCAGAATATCTAAACACGCTTCAAGGTTTAGGACACCTTTGGGAAAAATGACCTCATGCATTACATGTTCAGATGGATAAAAAAAAATATGGAAACACTGCTAAGTTGTCATGGTAATACACAGGAACGAATTTTTTAAGCAAAAATCAAATGTGAATTCCTCGTAATGGCAGTCTCAAGCCTGTTCAATAAAAATTTTGACAATTTCTTTTAAATCTGCCATAATTCAAATATGGGTATATTGGATATGTATATGAAAGTTTAGAAGCTCTTGACGAACATAATAATCGACATTCCATTAAATTTTCAAGTCAATCAGTTAAGAAATATGGATTTGAACAAACCTTTGGGTGGCTTACTGTTTTCAGACAACCCTGTAAGTTTGGCCTCAGAGAGAGGGTTTTGAAATGAGCAAAAAAAAAAAAGACCGCGGCAGTCAACGCGTTAAAATTGGCCAGTGCGAAACTGAGCTCCGGCAGAGTGGTTAGTTTCGTGGATTCACTGCATACTAATGTGGGGAGGCAAGGAAATAAATCTGGGGATGCCATGATTTTCTAGTGATTTTATTATGTCTTTTGCCCCGCCTACAAGAAAAGTAGTTAAGGTTCTCCGGCGATGGGGATCATAAGTCTTGCCGTTCTTCTTGGAGTCGGCAAGCACTAGGACTTTAATTTTTTTTTCCATACGGGGTCCTGTATCTTTTTCTTCAAGCATGTCCTTAAAATAACGTCGTTTTTCTTCATTGATGATTACTTTTTTCTCGTTTCGCAGCTTTTTGTCGGTATCCTCCTTCACAGTATCTTGGGTGCATCGTAGCCATGCGGCATGAATCAGATTTCTCATTTACTTGCTTTATCTCATCATTTATCCGAGGAATGTTGGCGTATCTAACAGATGTCTTTATCAGAGGACAGAATGCATCGACGACGTTTGACCAGAGTTTCATAACGGTTCATGGTTCTTCATTGACATCGTCTCGGTCGGGCGATTTAAAAAAAAGCTCCAGCGTTTTCAAAGGGAAGAAAGTACGATTCGTGCATTCGAATAGAAAATATAAGATTCATAAACTCTTGATATTGAACATATAGGAGGTGTTGAGAAAATTGTAGTTTTTCTGAACAATTCTCTGAGGCATGTATTGCCCTGATATAGTTTACAGGTGGATCATTATACACTTTTTTTTTTAATCACCCTCGGTCACCCGGTCAGCAACAGCGCCCTATATCGGGATACAGCGCAATCTTGCGGAAGTGGAAAAAAAACCTCTTAGACTCATGAACATCTCTGTCAAGTATCAGCTGGATCCAACTGTCCCTTGAAATGTTAAAGTTGAAAAGTTCATCGAATTCTAAGACGGTCGAGAACACAAGTAATCACCCCACTTGAGGTGGGATGATCCACCTCCAAGCACCTTTAATTCACCTTCAAATGGGCATTGCAAGACTTAGGCAGGGGTGCTGAAAACAAGCTGGCAAGCATTTCAACACCTTGTCAAATATCGATCGCGTATCCAATGTAATTTTTTTTGCTGAATTTATGAAATGTGTTTCTCCCATATAAAACGGTGGAGCGTTTTTTTTTTTAATCATCCTATACAAAAGGGCTTCCTTTTTCATCGACCTGAAGATCATTTTGCCTTTTCTCTTCAGTTTTGGCTGCGAAAGTTGTGCTCATATGTGTGTATCATGTGATGATCTGAGACACTATGATGCGACCAAGGTGGCGTGGACGTGGAACTTAAAAATCACATCAAGGGTGGAGTGATACGTGTCGGATGGTTGACCAGTTGAGTAAGTGACAGGTCGTTGATGATGCCTGCAAGTGCAGTTTGCATGATTCAGAATGTCCACATTTAGTTTTCCTAAGATGGGCTTGTTTAGCAAGAGAGCTTGCAATTTAGCTCTCTTCGTCTTGAGGCGAAGGGAAAGTAGGTGAACCTGAGAGAATGAGAATCGTCTGATAGGTTCTAACGTCTGAGGATAGGACCACACAGTGCATGCGCATATGACTCCTGAGGCGCCCTGAGACTGAATGCCATATCAAGTTTCAGCGAAAGTATGCAAAGGCTCTCATCAAATAATCGCGCTTCATGGAAAAACAGGCTGCAACAGGTCCCATTGCTGTGATCTCTACTTGTCAGATTGTGCACGACTATCACATGCAAGAATAACGTGAAGGGAACAAGGAGCTCACACGTCAGAATGTCGCCCAAACAGCACCATCCTTGCATATTGGTATGGATGTTGTCCTTATACCAGCTAAAAATATTTTTCCATGGGTACATTTTTTTTAATCGCCGAATACATCCCAGACAACAGCATCTTCATTCATAGGTGGTCTTATGGAGATGAAGATTGGATGCATTCAATCTTCAGAAAATGAGAAAAAAAAAACATAAGGACTCCAAAACGAGTGAGGCAACACTTATTTTATTCTGGACTTGGTTATTCACCTTCTTGTATATTGGATTACACAAACACAGCATGCACCTCCATGGCTAGCTGCAATCCATATCAGACATGTGCCAGTTGTAGTACAAGAAGTAGAAAAAAAGATGGCTATGGAGATGTGAGGTAATACATCATCTTTTCTTCTGTTCCTGAAAAAAAAAACCACTCCACATCATACATGAAACAAAGGTAACACAAGGAGAAGGAATATGATATGGCCACAAGGTTATCAAAGCATGATCAAGAACCATGGTGCAACTGTTATGATAGAAAGTTGAACCACAGGGTCCCAAAGAATAATTTCAATCCATCGGTCATTGATGTCATACTATTCAGCAGAAATGAGAAAAACATGCACTTATTAATTGGGCATAGGGACTCATCACCACACAAGGAAAACATGAGATTTCATCCAGCAAAAAAGTCACAAAAGGAAAAATCATTCCTTCTAATTCCTCGCTAAAAAAAATGCTGAAAAGGGGATGCATGTGTTTTGGACATAGACAGCCAAGATCTAAGAAACATATCACTCATACATGAATCTTCAAAAGTTTATAATGTGACACAAGGACATCAAAGAGGAAAGCAAACCTGCCTCTGTGCCTTTCACATCTTATGTACAACAAGCCAAGAAAAAAAAAAAAAAATTTTAATCACAGAAGACAAGCCATATATATATATATTTATATTAGGATTGGACTAGACAACAAGCATGAGGGATCTCCAGTCCTACCAACATGCAGTAAAATGCTGTAAGACCACCCTAAGCATCCAGGAACTTCAGGGGAACCAAAAACTGAAGGAAATGTTTGACCTTCTCTTCACCCATAATAGTTCAATATTTGATATTACTGAGTGCCATGGTAATTTTGGAAGATAGAGACACTATTGTGTTATACTATTTACAAAACTTGCTATTGATGATAACTGGTGCCATTGACAACCAGTACTTTTTAAGGACATGATAAACCACCAGGGAAAAAATGCAGAAGGGCTGAAAATCTTCAGTCATTTTTTGCATTAGTTATGTGGCCAAGGAAAGAAGCACTGTTCTTCCACTTTTGATGAATGGCATCCAAACACAATATGAGTTCATCCTACCAGTTCAACTATCAAGAAACACTGACAGTGAAGGAATTTAATCATAAGACTACAGCGTGGACACATTAGAACAGCATCATGAACAAAGGACACAGTCCCATTGACAATCTGAGCTCTGCAATGTGCACAACCCACTTCTCTAGTGCATGCAATTCTCATTATCTAATGGAGGCATGAAAATATCTGTAACCAGTACAGAAAACTGGAATTTTCATATCAGTTCACTGTTTTTCTGTACCAGTTAACTGGACCACCAAATGCAAGAAAAATTCCAACAGCATCCTAGCATCCTAAGAAATAGTAAGACTTCTGAAAGTTACAAAAATACAAGATTTTCTTTACTGTCATGGACATACAGAATGCCACCATTAAATTAAAGTCAAGATGACAGAAAAATTCAGTGAGAAAAAAACAGCATTGGTACTTGAATAAATTCTGAGCATCAATCTATTTCACATTTGCATATTACCTTAGATGAGGTACTTTTCAAGCACTCCTCCTATGCACAAATACTTTTAAACATATTAACGGATGCCTAAGAAAGGATAGTTTCCTCAAGAGGGAAAGCAAAAGCTGGTAGAAAGGCTTGGAATGAAAAGAGCTTGGAGAATAGTGAGAGACACACCAAGGAGAAAATGAGAGAGTGGCTAATCGCCACCAAAGTAAGAAGTAATATTGAGGATGGCAAGGAAAATGTAGACAATGTCAAGGTAGAGTGTGAGAGCCCCATACACATGCTCCTCAGCGCTCAGCTCGTGCTTCCGACCTCCTACTATCATTTGGGTGTCATACATCAGATACTGGATGGAAGAGAAAAGAACAAATATTCAGAAGTTGTAATCATCTCATGAACTTAAATAATTTCACTTTGAGTCATGGATACGCACACAACCGATATGTGATATATCAATATCAATTTAGCCATGACAATCTTTTTTCCTTCATGCTAGAACAATCATGTAATATTTTTCTTTTTTTTTCTGGTTTGAAAAAAATACAAGGGGTGCTCAAAGTTTCCACACACTTAAAATAAAAATTTATGACTTGTGGGATTGCAATAAAAATTGGTTCACAAGCAACAATACCTGGTCTACTCAATATAGTCCCCAGGTAAATCAATGCACTTTTACTATCTGGTGGCCAGCATATGTAGAACGTATAGGTTATTGAAGCTTCTGGGTTGCAGTGCTTTGAAGATCTTCATTTCCAGAAAAGTGCACTCCTTGAAGGTGGTTTTTCATTGGGTCAAACAGAAGGTAGTCCAAGGGGACAAGGTCTGGACTATAAGGTGGGTGGATGATTACAATCTGCTGAAAACTGGCAATAACCAGCACTGCTTTGAATGCTCTATGTGGGCAGGCATTGTCTTGAAGAAGGCAAACATCAAGGTATCCTCAGTTCTGGTCTCTTTCTCCCTAATTCATTTTTGAGTATTGGTATTGTAATGTCTGGCAATGTCTGTAGTAATTGTTGTGTTAGGTTCATGAAAATCAATCAGTATTGGTCCTTGTTTGTCCAAAAACAGTCACCATGATTCTTTTGGTAGACATTTGAACTTAAAAAAAATTTTCTGAAGGAGATGATTGCTGCCATTCCTTGGACTGCTCATTCATTTCAGGAAGAAAAAATGGTAATAATGTATCGTCTCTCTTCACAACTACAGTCGAACTTGGTTATAATGAAACCTCGGTTATAACGACGAAAGCGCAAGGTCCTGGCGTAGAGCCCATAAGGCACATTATATTTTACCTTGGTTATAGCAAAGTCCATTAAAGACGAAATCGACAACGTTCATGTCCCTAATCCGTCATTCTTAACTGAAATTTCCGTCATGGGAAAAATTAGCGTTGGCGAGCCATAATTTTATATTTGCTGGATTCGGCACTCCTTGAGAGTCATGTGGGTGTGGCTGGAGCAATGTTAGGATGGGATAATCCTCAGTAATAAGATCACCTTATCTTCGGTCGCCATTTGCATTTCTCGTTGACAACATGGCCAACGGAAAACGAAAGAGGCAAACCTTCACGATTGAAAGGAAAGTGTGCTTGATTAGTTTAATAGAATAAGCTCAAAGTGAAGCTAATGTCGCTCGCAAACATGGACATCTATTCATCTGTTTCCAGAATTTGGGAAAATCATGACAGCTTCATCCGTGCTTACGAGAACATGTCACAAAACAAGAAACTTCCTAGGTCTGTCGAGATGACATTGACAAAGCCTTGCTAAAGTATAAAGTTGTTCAAGATCCAAAGAAGTGCAAACATCATGATTAGTGGAGATGAAGATTGAACATCAATCTTGAAACTGAAGCTAGTGCAGTATGACCAATGTAAACTGGAGTTGTAATGTTATATAGCATCAATTTTGAAAACAAGAAAACGAAGTGCCAATAAAGGCAACCTCAGTTATAACGACGGTTTTTACCTGGTGCCTTCGATGACATTATAACCGAGTTCGACTGTATGTTGAGAAATTCATCTCCAAGCTCTGCATATTACTGCAAAAATTCTTAGCCTGCCTGCCTCCATGTGAAAGTTTTTCTGATATGGTTTTCCATATTCAGGTTCTTGGGTTTCCACTTAACAGTGATTTTGTGGCAGTCCAGTTTGGCAGCAATTTTTCAAACAACCTTTACTGATACCCACCATGGATGAGATTTTGTGAGTCCTTATATGCTAATTAGTTTTCACAAGTTCATCCATGCAGGCTTAGTTTTCAGCAGTTGTTCAAGATGGGTGACCACTTCATGCTGTGTCTCTCACCATAACCCATAGTCCATTTTTAAACCTCTGTATCCACTTGTATACACTTCGAGTCATTATTTCACCACCAGACAATTTTTTTCAGATGGTGGTGAATTCCAGCACCATTCATACCCTCATAGTGCATGAAGTGCATAACAGAACACTACTGTAACAACTTGTTGCACTCCATCTTGGCACCCTAGCAGCTAGCAAAGGACTGGAGGCCAATAGCCAACAACAGGTAAGAACATACAGCATGAGTCCACTATTCACTGTGTAAGTCTTGGTGAAATCCAACCAGTATTAAATTTTTTTATGCTAGCAGGAACTTTCTGGACACTCCTCATAGGTTGAAAGGCATACAGCCCTGGTTGCAGAGTAAAGTAAAATGAACAGTTTCTGATAAAAATTTTTGGCACGGTTCAAGGCCCTTGTTCTCCCAAATAATTTAAAGTTTCAAACTCTGTGATTTTCAATTCTTGGAGTACATACCTCAAATAAAAAGGGACTTACTTTTTAGAACTCTTACTTACTTAGAACTCTTTAGCAAATTTGTGACTAAAGTAAAACACAAAGGAAAAAGGAAAAAGGGAACTCAAAGCTCACCATAGTGAAAAGAAGAGCAATTAGTCCAGCATAGCAGACATAGACGATCCTTCCTGTTCCTTTGTCCACTGCAAATACGATTATTGCAGCAATCCCAAAAAGAAACACTACCACAGAGGCAATACAGAGGAACATCCCGCATCCTGTCACGTCCCACTACACAATACAGCATGAACTGTGTGAGCAGAATCACATCATGCATGCACTTGATCTTATACATCAACAGAATCATCAATGGCAACATTTAACCATAAGCCAATAACTCCAATTGCGACATGGGGAGATTTCAGTCAAAGCCTATGAAGAATGGGAAATGATCATACCTTGGTTGTGGTGGCAAACAAGGAAACTAAGACAGTGACTCCAGCAGTGATTCCAACTGCAATCAGCACGATCTCTGTTTTGTGGAATGCTGAGATAGTTGCTGCCATGAATGCCAAAGCTGCTGTCTGAAAGTAGAGACACACTCTTAGCATACCTTCTCCTTTGATGGACATGAATCCCATCCCACTCCCAGAAGTGATAATGAGATCAATATTATACTCTGTCCCAAAAAATGTTGGCACCTTTTTTTTTGTTGTAGCTTCTCACAATTGGTTTAGACTACCACTGCATGCTTTTGAGGGCTGACTAAGACATCAAATGAGCCCATGCATGCAAAATTGTATACAAAATCAATCTATTCATTTTGGAGATGCAGCAGCCTATTCTAAGTAAGGTTGCAGCGGACAATTGCCACCAGCTGCCCTCAGCTCAAGCACAGCCAGCCAAAGAGGGAACTCACTGTTCCCCCATTCCCCAGTCGCAGAATGTGAACCGTGCAGCATTGGGTTTCAATGGCACACGCCTGTTCATAGAATGATATGGCAGGCACTTTGAGCACCTCATCAAATTGTCAAACATAAAAGATTTTTGCAGTTATCTTGGTCATGCGCATCATGTTAGCCATCCTGTATGAGGCACAATACCAAGTTTGGACTCATGTACCCATACAATTCTGGCAGCACTCCCTTACTGCTGGCATGCTCTGAATCACCTCCTGTATATCAAGAATCAGTGAATGGATATTGTTATAACTTTGCATGTATGTGCCCCTTTGATGTATTGGGTTGGAAAGAAAGTCTTGCAACACTGCGCAAATTTTTTTAAATTTTATAATTTTATTGAAATGCAGCTTCAGTCTACAATGTAATGACCATTGTTGTCTATGACATGTTCCAAACGCACGGGTAACTGCTCGATGCCCTTTGCCCAGAACTCTGGTGATTGCGAAGCGAAGAAACGGCCGACATCATTTTCGAGCTGTGCTCGATCGTCGAAGGCCTTGTCCCGCAGGTGATTCTTGAGGGCCCAGAATGAGTGATCGTCGGAAGGGGCCAAGTCTGGAGAATACGCTGGATGGGGTAAAACTTTCCAGCCCAGTTCCAAAATTGTCTGGCGAGTCATCTTCGCAACATGTGGACGAGCGTCGTCATATGGTACCGGTTGGCAGGAGCTCATCGTGCGACATTCCTTCTGAATCCCACCGACAGCAGAGAAGAACCTTCTTCTTGTGGAACCCTGGTTTCGGTTCATGTGGCGGCAATTCTCCTCGTGGAAGCCACTGACTCTTACGAGTATGGTCGACGTCAAGGACCCAGCTCTCATCTCCGGTAATGATTTCCTTCAGAAGGTCCTTTCTGTGCGGACAAAGGAGCAGTGATTTGCAGACACTGACACAGCTTGCTTTGTCAGAGTCACTGAGCCGATGAGGGACCCATGTCGAGTAAACCTTCCAATAGCCGAGGTCGTTCAGATGGTTGCCAATGGCCATAGTAGACTTGGAATAGTGGACGACGTTGCCCTCGAATGCAGTGCAGATGTTGTCCGCGGCGGCTCTCGCAGAGTGTCCTTGGAGGAACTCATAGTAGACGATGGGGCGAAGAGTTGCTTGTTTGGTCGGAGCCATGGCTGCCAACTGATGGCAGAAGCCGCCTTATATACCCCAAGGGCAGAAGCTTCGAGAACATTCCAGCATATACAAATGCAAAGCCATCATTCCATTAAAAATTTTAATAAATGGTTTTAGAAAGTGTTGCAAGACTTTCTTTCCAACCCAGTATTAGTCAGTCCACAAAGGTGCATAGCAATGGCCTGAACCAATTACGAGTGGCTAAAAATTGAAGAAGGTTCCAAATTTTTTTGGGACAGAGTGTACTTCACAAAGTATTCAGGCTATGCTCAGCATCATTCATAATCTCTCATTCATGGAAAAGAATAAAAAGGAGACAAACAGAAACTTAAGTAGTACCTTACAAAAATCAATAAAAAGTAAACAATTGTAGAGGCCTGCCTAAAAGTCATAACCTCCTTTCTTAAATTTCTTATTCTTGCTTTCAAATTGGGTTGATGTTCATGTAGTAAACCTCCAATATCACTTGACAATCCAGAGAGCTCAAAATAGCCACTTTATAAAAACCTTGCATTCCATTGGCGCAAGTGCTCCAAAGGCAAACTCTGCTAAATCTGGAACTTGCTATAGATTAAAATTGACACAGCAGCTAGTAACTAACAGGTAAGAAAGAAGGCAGCCACATATTTAAAAAATTAGTTACAGCAACTGTGAACTATTTTATCCTCCAGAGGCAGTGCCAGCCCTTGGGATTATGGAGCTTATAAATATGTATGCCTAGAGTATGATGTCTCAAGGATGTGCTTATATAAGGAACTGCAGTGATTCCTATTTGCTCTTTCTCAAGCAGCTAAGGTAGGGATTCTCCCTGAGCTCTGTCTGTCTCTTCTCAGTCTTCTTCCTTGCATTGTCATAGGTCCCTGTTGTCAATCTAACTCCCCTCCCCTATTCTATGGTTGTCCTGTGAATCTTGAAAAGGCGACTTTTTAAAACCTCCATCAGGAGTTCCTTGCTGTAGCATCATGCTTTGCCTCCCTTTGACTGCTTACTCTTTGTGGCAATTCTGTCTCATTGCCTCATGTCAACTTTTGTCTGCCTGATTACGCAAGTAATGAATTTTGGACAAGAAAAATTATCACAGGTGGGACAGATGTGATACTGCACTTGCCAAAGCTAATATGCAACACAAGGCAACAACAGCCCATAGCAGCAAACCCCTAGTTAGAAAGAACTTAAAACAATTGGAAGCATTTTTTGCACTTATGTTTCAGTTTATGCATTATTAATTGAGGAAAATGATTAGGGAGGAAGGGATTCATATTTCCATATTTTCTTCAGAAGATAAAGGTTATGAAGCCTACATGCACCTCACTGAAACTGAAGTGATTAGGAGGAGCCATTCCTAACTTAAAAACTCAGAAAAGATGACAGAATTATAGGACTTACAAATATGGCCAGAACAATCATATTGGTGGGAGATTTGCGCCTCACACCAGGACAGCATACAAGGGCAATGAATGTGCTCAGGAAAACAACACTATTAAGAGATCGAGATTGAGTAGAGAGAAGTCAAAGAAAGATCAAGAATTTATTGAAAGAAACTTCATAAGAACTCACTATGAAATCCAGTACACCCATTGGTTTCTCACGATGAACAACTTGATGTCACTTCTAAAGGGAAAAAAAAGACAGTTCATGCATAGTATGAATACAAAGTAGAATAGGCAGAATTCAACACCCAAAATTACAGCATCTGATGGATCTCTGGCAAGGAGCAAAGGTGCAATCATAGTTATGTGGTACACAAGGTCACAACTTTGCTTTGAATCAAAATGCCATTCATTAATGGCACTGCATTTCATTTTGGAATGAAGCACAATTCACACATTGCCTACAAGGGGGCTAAATAGTGTATGCACTCTTGCACCTGGAATTTCATTTCTTTATGGATTTGTCTCTTTTTTTCCTTGCAGAAATTAATTTTGTGAAAAGATCAATCAAGTTCATTTTTCAGACAATCCATCTCATACAGTATGCAACATGAAATCTCAAAGATTAAGATACAGAATATATGACAATTTATGCATGACAGTATAATAACTATACAATTCTAGAGAACTGTATAATGAAAGGAGTGTAATATATTAATTCCAATTCTTAACAAAGGAATCTGATATAGTAAGTGGTCTTCAGGTCACAGAGTTGACTAGTGGAGTGATCCCAAGTACTCTTGCCAAGTCACTGGTTATTTAGATGCCAACCAATTTGTCAATCCTAGGCACAAGAGGCTTCCCTCTCAGTACAAAGAGATCTAAGCAGTTCCAAAAGACTTACACAAAAACAAAGAGAGCAATTAAAGCAAGGGTGAAGAGGAGCTGGATGCTCAGGATGCCATAGACTCGACTGACAAATCTCCTCCTAATGTTTTTATCCGAGAATGAAGCTGCAAAGCCAGTTCCTCCTTCTTCTGCTCCATGAGGGCCACTTGCTGGTCCTTGAGGAATCACCTGAACATAAGGTCTTCCTCCAGCTCCACCTTCACTTACATTTTGCTGAAAGCACCAGAGAAATTGATTCATTGGTGTTTGTGGCTTTCAATGCAAATCATTTTAATAATTGAAAGCTTCTTCCTTTCCACATTTCATGCTTCCCAATATGGATCTCATGTTATAACATGAGATCTATATTTCCAGAGACCAAAATGATTAAAGTCATCAGAGAATACTGTGGGTGGACAATTTGATCACACCCAGCAATGTGATAAGGACAGTGAGCAGACAATGAACAGCATAAATAAAACACAAACAACATGCAGCATGCTCTCATTTTGATGAGCTCAGAGATGAGAATGATTCTCAGCCTAGTTCAATTAGAAATTGGACCATAAATTGTTTGACCTTGTAAGATTGAGCAAAAACTAGCTTCTCCCTGCTAGCTATTGCTCTTATATGCTTTCCAAACAGTTTTTTAGAGTCATCTATGCTAAAATCTCAGGACCTCATGATCACCTACAAGAAAAAGGAGTTAAGTAAGGTAAGAGTGGATAACTTACAACAGGCTGAACAAGTGGTGGAGGCTGAAATCCATATGGAGGTGGCTGTTGACCATAAGAATAACCTGTTTGATATGCACCTCCCATTGGAGGTGGATAAGGTGGAGCATTTGGATATGCCTCCTGCTTTGGATATCCTTCTCCTCCAGGATAATATGCCATGCTCAACTGATTCCTTCTCAAATATAATTACATTAATTTAGAGTATCTGAACTTTTTCTCCTTTTTCTTGTTCACTCTTTCCACCTAGCGAAACTAAACGCGAAACATTGCATATCACAGATAGCCTAGACAATGAATTCATACACCATATCCCTAAGTCAAATCACAGATAAGCAGTTATGGATCAAAACTTTTATGAAGTCCATTTTATTTTCTTCATTTTGGGGGCCATATGTCCCACCAGATTTTAAAAAAAAGGATCATGATGTTATGTGACTTTGGAGATATACACTGTTTCCAGATTGAATTCGTACCCCCTATAGGAGCGCTTCCATCGATTGCAGGTAGTGACATCTTACACATGGGTGGTTTTATCTGATTGGAAAGAAAGTTCTCGGAATTTCATGAACAATTATTACAACCCAGTTTATTTAAAAGCAAAATCATCTCAATCATGAATGTAATCACCATTGGCCTCTATCACTTCACGCCAACGTTTATGCAAACTATGGATGCCATTCCAATAGAACTCTGGCGGCTGCGCTANCCAACAATCCCAGGATTGAGAAAATATGCAATACCGAGATTTTTCTGCCTACGCGCTCGGCACGGGAGGAAAAAATTGATACCTTCGTCCCTGAACTTAAAAACATCAGTCACATGGGGATATCTTCCAGGTTCCATTCAGGTGCTTGATCTTCCTGTCCCGCCGATATCATCTTCCCAGTGCCTCTTGGGGGCTTCATCTTTTCGCAGTCGTCATTTACCTTCTTTCAATCCCTTGTCATCCCCCATCCGAAACACTCTGACCGTCTCTTGTCTCTCTTGTTTTCCCGCATTATTTCTTTCTTTCCCGCTCGCATTTCTCTGTTTTTGTTTTCTTCCTGCCTTGCCTTCACGATTGGTCGCTACCATTCCGAGAACTTTCTTTCCAATCAGATATCTATTGCCTGCCGAGGCGAAACCTCTGGAAATGTGTGTTTCCTTCATTCACCACTATAGGGGGATGGTACGAATTCAATCCGGAAACAGTGTATCACTCATAACATGACAGTCCAATGACTGAAGATGTCAGGACAATATAAGTAATTAGAGGATAGGCAAGAGCAGAGGTGGAAAAAGTTCTGTAACCTTATTACCAGGCTACCGGGAAGGGTAGCGACCAATCGTGAAGGCAAGGCAGGAAGAAAACAAAAACAGAGAAATGCGAGCGGGAAAGAAAGAAATAATGCGGGAAAACAAGAGAGACAAGAGACGGTCAGAGTGTTTCGGATGGGGGATGACAAGGGATTGAAAGAAGGTAAATGACGACTGCGAAAAGATGAAGCCCCCAAGAGGCACTGGGAAGATGATATCGGCGGGACAGGAAGATCAAGCACCTGAATGGAACCTGGAAGATATCCCCATGTGACTGATGTTTTTAAGTTCAGGGACGAAGGTATCAATTTTTTCCTCCCGTGCCGAGCGCGTAGGCAGAAAAATCTCGGTATTGCATATTTTCTCAATCCTGGGATTGTTGGATCTCGCTCTAATTAGGAGGATAGAAGGTGAGAAGTGGGGACATCGATCAAATTCGCCTGATTGTAAAATAGAGGCGGCCTTGTCATCGGCATGAAATTGGAATTATAAT
This sequence comes from Darwinula stevensoni, assembly GCA_905338385.1. NCBI lineage: Eukaryota > Metazoa > Arthropoda > Ostracoda > Podocopida > Darwinulidae > Darwinula > Darwinula stevensoni. The sequence goes on from CAJPEV010000534.1 coordinate 16,833, forward strand.
TTTGAATGCGTATTTCGCGAGGTGAGAGATACTGATCACCGAATTAGGAGGTGTCTTGCGCCTCGGAAACCACTTCCTTTGCTCTTTAATCAGTCGGCAGTCAGGTTACCTAGCTTTCCGACAGATTAATTGTTCCCTTCGCGCCTTTTTTCAAGCGATCCTATTTGGCCCTAGGGTTGGGAGAATACGTTGCTCTCCATCCCCCATCGGAAGGCCCTCCAATTTCATCCCGCTATCTCGATTCCGTCTCGATTTCGATAGTCCTGTGCCAGACCTCTTGGTACGTAGCAGTTCGCGTGTCCTGTCAACTCGTATGTATCCTGTCACTGAGAGAATGTCTGCAGGTGTCTAGTGACGAATTGCCCTAACAAATCTTAAACCCTTAGGCAAGCCAAAGAGCTCCTAGATCAAGCTCTTGATCTCAATTTTGGAGGGAGAAGTAGCTGGCATTTCTTGCGAAGAACGCAGCAAGCATATACGTTGAAGTTACATGCTGTTTCCGAGACCGTTTAACGACTGAATAGACAAAAGGGGATGTTTGAAGTATGAACTCAATAAAATCAATATTCAAATTCAGAGATGAAGATATTGATCGATGTGCTCCGCAGCACAAAAACCTTTAAAGACCCTTTCAAATTACATTTCTTCAATTTTAATAAAGGCCAAGAGCTTCTGATGGCTGTGCACTGCCTATAAGATCCTGTTAAGGACCTACACAGGCGTTTTCTTTGAATGTGGTGGCTTAAAATTGATCTCTTGCCAAGCATCCCTCCTCCCCTTTTGACTCTGCTCAGTCCTCCAAACACAGGGTCACTTCACACACCTGCTAAACTAGGAAAGTAAACCATTATTACCAGGAAGCAGAATAACTTTTTCCACCTCCAGGCAAGGGTATTTAACCCTTTCCATGGTATGCCCAATAAATTCTCAGGATTCTCTCTTAGTGTGTCAGAGAACCTGTCACTGAAGGGGTTAAAGGCTTGGTATTTACTAAGAGTATGAGGTATTGTACCACACAGCATTACAAAGACCAGTTCATATTGGAGGCAAAATAATACATCACAGCATGAGATTTACTCTATCATATACATTTTTCACCCCTGCCTAGTACCTTGACAATGAAAGCAGAACTATCAAACCTATGTCATTTTAGAAATAAGAAAAAAGGTGACTGCCATTTTTAATATTCCTCAAATGGCACAAAAAAATTAAGGTCACCATCATTCTTATGGCAGGATGAGTCATGGAATGAGATAAAGCAAAAAAAGGTATGTTTTCTGAAGGCAAATGTTTCTCTCAGGAGGAAAAGCAGTTCTATGTTATCTCCTGGTACCATGGAACCATTCTCCATCCCTTAGCTTATAACTGATCCATGCCAGGTTATGTATAAGAAAACCAATACAATGATTTTCAATTGATTGCACCCCCTAACCCCTTCTTAACAATGTCACATGTCATCCAATAGAGCAACATCTGCTATCTCAAAATAACTGCCCCTGACGAAATCAGTGACTGAAGTAGGAATTAAGTTCATTCTTGCTTCCACCACAGTAGGACTACAATCAATAGAAGTCACCATATCACATTCTTATACCTAACCTCCAGGGTTTTCCATCAAAGGGTCTGAACAAAGACATTAGAGTCAATTAGGGAAGGACAAGGCAGCTCTTTTTGTATCTTCTCCAGTGTGAGCTTGCAGTCCATTTCATTATTTGTCTCAGACCGCAGATGCATATTCCAAGATGGGCCTAAAAGGGATCTATATTGCTGTCACCATTGCTTAGCTATGACTTTGTTTCACTTTATAAGGGCAAGAACTCTTGTTTACTTTTACAATCAAAGTCTATATATAAGCCCTCCAATTCAGAATACTACTGAGTAGTCCAATATATCAGTTATAGTTCACTGTTTCAAGAGCTATGTCATCAGGAAAGGGAGTCAATCACAATATGAATATGCCTGTAGAAGCTTGGAATAGTGTAATTGCTAGCTTAAATCTTAACCATTCCTTGAATGAATCCCATTTCCATGACCATCCAGGCCTGCAGCAAGACCTTATTAACCCTTTCAATGCTATGATAGAATTAACTCGAGAGCAGAATAAGTATCTTCTTGCAGTATTTCTTTTTGTGCTTCTTACCTGAGATTTTTCAGGACAATCTGAACCTGTCCAGTTGTATACATAATAACATTGTAAATTAAAGGGAACATTTTTTATTATAAGGCCTAAAATGTTGCACAAAAAAACAAAAAACTCAGCAAAGGGATAAGTAAATAAAAATAATATAGCAGTGGAAGGGTTAAGGTCTTGCTGCAGGCCAGCATGGTCATTCCTGGTGTGAATTCACAAACATACAGGGTATGACAATCAATTAATTTCACCCTACATATCTTTGTTCACATAGAAGCTATTTTCAAGATATCAACTCTGTGCAACAATTGATCTGTTTCTAGCTAAGCATTGAAATTTCATTCATATTGGTTTCACCTAAGCAAAGCTAAAAGCTATTGTACAAAAGAAACCATAAACTGAAAATGGACAGGATTCTCCAGTTTCTTCAGACCAATTAGACTCTGCCTGCATCATTCACTATTAACCAAGGAAAATTTAGAACAAACTTAGAGATAACTCTCTATATTCTAACATATTGACTCACCAGTCATTTGTAATTCAAAAAAGTCTATCAAAACGATCTCCAATAAAAGAGAGATTCAAAAAAATTACTTTCAAAGGAGAAGCTCAATGTGACCACATGTCACATGTAACCACAATGCAAACTTCCTCAACTTGACAAACAACACAAGCTCTTGTCCTTATCAATGCCTAACTTCTTTTGAACAGTAACATGGTCTTGCCTGACAAATGTAGATTAACTTTTGACAATATATTGGAAACATCCACCTGTACAGGGTACAACCATACTCACAAGTTTCATGAAAAAGCTCCAGTGAATGGGGAGACATATAGGCTAAAGTTGTGACACTTTTTTACCATCCCCTGTACAATACAATCAGCGGCTAATAAATCTGATCTATTATTTCATGCTATCATTGATGAACAGTGAAAATTGAAGCCCGAAGTCTGGCCCCAGATGTTAGGCCTACCTTAACCACAAATGAGCATTAGGCCTACGTGAAACAAAACCTCTCAGAACAATGGAATAGGTCCACTTTGTATGGCAAGGTTTAATAGTAGCGAGAGAAATTTTAGCAGAGCATGGCAGCTCCACGGTACAAGTACTAACGTGTAAAATGACGAGCAAAAGGGGGTATTCTCCCACTAAGCGCTGTGGTCGCACTCAGACTCAACGAGTTCCCCATCTGCTCAATAGGTGGCAGACAAGGGGGAATAGATTCATGGAGAGACACTTTCGCCCATCATGATGTACCATGTCAAGGTCGAGTGTTCATGTTTCATGAAATAGGCCAACCCATCTTAAAGATAGATATTTTTGAGGGAGCATATCCACCTATTGCCTAGTCCCTTACAGCTACATTGCTCCCCTTTTTTGTTATGCCCATGAAGGCATCAAGCCTTCCATTAACCCCTTAACCGCGTATTAATTTTCTACTCAACGTTTATTGCGCCTATACGAGGTTGACGTTACGGTGTTCTTCACTTGAGTTAGACATTTTTGCACTTGACTTCGACAACGGTGCATGGTGAGGGTGACATGGTGACATAGGCGACAACGATGATGATTAATTTCCTGCTGAAGAGAGGAAAATCAATATGAACCTTCCCAAATACACAATATATTGAAATAATGTAATGTCGTAGTGAAAAACTAGGCTTTCGTGTCACCCATTACTGTTTTCCTTAATATTTCAATAAAACAGATGAAGTTTTGGCATCGTTCCTGGGTTCTGAAGTATCATTCCCCACGCCGAATTCACGTAGGCTAGATTAGGCCTTTCTAACGTGGATCTGGGATTGTCCATTGATGTCCGATCCAGTGTTTCTACATCGTTGAGCCTATGTCACCATGTCACCCTCACCATGCACCGTTGTCGAAGTCAAGTGCAAAAATGTCTAACTCAAGTGAAGAACACCGTAACGTCAACCTCGTATAGGCGCAATAAACGTTGAGTAGAAAATTAATACGCGGTTAAGGGGTTAATGGAAGGCTTGATGCCTTCATGGGCATAACAAAAAAGGGGAGCAATGTAGCTGTAAGGGACTAGGCAATAGGTGGATATGCTCCCTCAAAAATATCTATCTTTAAGATGGGTTGGCCTATTTCATGAAACATGAACACTCGACCTTGACATGGTACATCATGATGGGCGAAAGTGTCTCTCCATGAATCTATTCCCCCTTGTCTGCCACCTATTGAGCAGATGGGGAACTCGTTGAGTCTGAGTGCGACCACAGCGCTTAGTGGGAGAATACCCCCTTTTGCTCGTCATTTTACACGTTAGTACTTGTACCGTGGAGCTGCCATGCTCTGCTAAAATTTCTCTCGCTACTATTAAACCTTGCCATACAAAGTGGACCTATTCCATTGTTCTGAGAGGTTTTGTTTCACGTAGGCCTAATGCTCANCCAATATAGAAGACAGAGATTGATGTTGGTGTCATAAGGCACTGGTCAAGAAGCACCTTCAAAACCACAGTTTTGGCAGCTGCTCCCACAAAGGTTCTGTCCAACCATTTGTACCTATTAATAAACATGAAACTAGGATGCTAAAACCCTTGAAAGCAAAACAGACAGAATCATATAGGGTCACACCCATAAAAGCAAAGAAACAAAACTTTGGCAAGTACTAATTCCCTGTGAAGACATTAGGCATTCAAAAACATACCATGCCAACTTTAAACAATTATTTATACCTAACCATTTTCATACTGTACTGGTTCCACATTTTGTAGCTCCTCAATTTCTAAATTTCTGGTATTGACTATTTTGGTATAAAAAGCATTTATTTTGGTTGATGTCATTGGATAACAGATCTTCAGAAAATTCCTCTTTTTGTAAATGCTTTTAATTCCTATTATGCGGCATCAAAGCACGTGTCACCCCCAATTTCAAGAGTACCAATGAAATCTTCGAAGTAGGTCAACTGAAAATTTGTTTTACTAGGACATCTCAACATCATTACAATGTCCATGAATTTTGTATACAAGGCAAACTCACCTCATCACTGTCACATGGGGAAAAAGTGTGGTCCAGGTCAGTTTATGTATTTTCCAAGACTATACAAGACCATCTACAACATCAGTATTTCAGATCCCAAAGAGCATGCTATGGCTTTTACTTTTAAAGGGATGTAACAATATTATTAATATATTGATATCGGAGCTCGATATTAGACATTTAGATTAATAACTGCAGTCCTATATTTAGCTCTGCTGATCGCCAAATTTTATGGGAGTGCGTGATGAGTAAATGTTCCCTTGACGTCCATGCAGTATGCCTGCAGGCACTAGTCATATGCAAGTCTACCAAGTGAAAGTCAAGTATCGCATTATCTATTATGAATCTGGAAGTTTGAATCAGGGCTGTTGCATTGGTACTGTGATTTTTGAATGATTGCACCCCCTTACCTCCATCTGAATGGTGCCATGTCATCCAACTAAATAATATCTACTGTCTCAAAATAACTGCCCCAAGCTATGCCCAGTGATGAAAGTGAGAACAAAGTAATTCCTGCTTCCACCAAGGTATGGGGGGGGGGGGGGGAGGAAGCAATCAATCAAAAATAGCAATAGTTCAGAAAATACCCATGCGTCAACTTGAACCATTGATGCAGCCTTGATACAACAGTAAATCAACATTCATTAATAGACATGAGCCCATATATGAGCGTCCACAAATGACACACCTTATCCAAGGAAACTTGGATTTGGTTGTCAATTTAACAAATGATAGCAGTATTTGATGTGAAGTCATTGAAATTAACAGGTCATGCTTAGTCTAGTTGATGGCATAGTCAGCAGTGAATGGTAGTCTTAATTTAACGTTAATCCTTTGGGATCAATTGAAAACAAAAAAAGCAGTGAAAATGGATGCCATTGTCAAGATTGACCTATGTATTTTCTTACAAAGGGGGAAAATTTTGACCAAAATTGCCTTGCAGTGACCAGGGAAATACTTCGCATTTAGCATGTGGATGTTAAATCTATAGGGGACTATCCCCAATCTTGAGGAAAGATTTACTTGCAAGGAAGGAACCACCCCCAAAGACATGGTTATCAAGCAAACTAGCCATGTAAATGAAAATGGGTGCAGAAGAGAATTTAGTTTTAGTGTTTTTCACTTCAGTTAGACAATTTTTCACTTGACCTCGACAACAGTGCATGGTGAGGGTGATATAGCGGATCGACGCAGAAACTAGGAGTTCCATACTTAAGTGCAGATGTCGTGATGACATTGGCAACAACAATGATGATTAATTTCCCGCTGAAGAGAGGAAAACCAATATGAACCTTCCCTAATACACAATATATTGAAATGATAATTTAATGTCGTAGTGAAAAACCAGGCTTTCGTGTCACCCATTACTGTTTTCCTAACATTTCAATAAATCAGATGAAGTTTTGGGCATCGTTCCTGGGTTCTGAAGTATTATTCCCCATGTAGAACTCACGTAGGCTAGATTAGGTCTATCTAACGTGGATCTGGGATTGTCCATTGAAGTCCTATCCAGTGTTTCTACATCGTTGAGCCGATGGGAAGTTGAAAACTTAGAGCCTTTTTATTTAAATAGACTGCAAGGAAGGTCTCCCGTTGACAACATGGTTATGCATGCGGTTCATCGTTTCCAGTACATAGTTTAAGTTGAAAACTTAGAGCCTTTTTATTTAAATAGACTGCAAGGAAGGTCTCCCGTTGACAACATGGCTATGCATGCGGTTCATCGTTTCCAGTACATAGTTTGATTCATATGAAAAAGCCTAAATATTTGAAGGAAAGAAAGATGTCGCTAGTCACCAGACGCATCTGAGCCCTCGCCTTCTCTCTGAATACCCCTCACATCGGTGCCTTAGTCAAGTGAAAAGTTGTCTAACTGAAGTGAAAAACACTGTAAGGAGTTGAAGCTAGTCACGGTAGGGGCAGCCACTACATCATCACTTTACGCATTCCAGGCATTAACTACCCAACTAATTAAGAATTCATTTCGCAACCCAAGTCTCACTTGAGATTTAGGTAACTTAAACCAGTTTCCGTTCAGCTGCCATCGAGTTAGAAGAATCTCCCACGATCCCTGGTATCGATTCCTTTAATGATCCTAAAAGCCTGAACGAGGTCCCATCTCCCGTCCGTTCGCCTTTTCTAGCGCGAGCATGTGTATCGGCAGCTGTTTGGAGGCGTTGTCCCACGTCTGGAAACAATTGATGCTGCCGTTGATGCTGCCGGTGGAGCAAAAAACACGGATCACATTCTAGGTTGACCCAACGTTGAGAAAATGTGGGCAACGTTGGGGAATGATGTTGGTCCAACGTGGGTGGGGTGGGGTGGGGTGGGGGGGGGACGACAAAGCTGCTGAGTCTCCTCTTAATAAATATCATCCATCGATATTCGTGTGAACCCAGGGAGTTATTTTTGTATTTATGGGTAGATGACGGAGCTGAAAGCAATGAAGGCATATCCGGATCGAGTCTTATCATTGAGGCACTATCATAAAATCTCACCAGCCTTAGTTTCGCGTGTGCATGATAACATGCGCAAGAGCATGAAAGCGCATGAGCATGTGACTCACGCTTCCCCTTTCCCGGGTAACTGCGCCACGTTGCCTATCCGTCCACCTCACGTGAGAGTTGCGTCATGACTTCCCATGCTTTCCTCTTCCCCCCCCCCCCCCCCCTCCCCTTCCCTCTGGTTTTTGCGTCAGATTCAGCTGATCGAGACTGCGCCCTCTCGTGTAGCAAAATCGTCTTCTACTTTTACCCTAAATTTACTCTTTAACCGGTCAAATAAACGATGTTGAAATGGCTTCCCCCTCGAACATGTGTAATCCATCCTTTCTTGTCTCAAGAAAGGTGAATGGGTGAACCACCACTCCCCACCCTCCCCTCGGATTTAGGAACCCCATGTTTACATCAGACAAGTAGTGGGGACGTCGTTCATTTCAAGCCCCTCAATCTTGATTTTTCAAATATAAATTCTCCGGATAATTCTCTGCAAGCCCATGTCATTTTATTTTCGTTTGCTACCACCGTCATTCACTACAACAGCTCGCAAATGAGACGCCCAAGACATAAAAAATTCCACACAACTTCCCTTGGAATTCGCTTTACAGCCAATTTCGGTACTCGAATTGTAGTCCCTTTGCTGCTCACACGATCCCTCTTGATGGCCTGAACGAGCTCATTCCAAATGCAATAATCCAATGGGTTCAAATCGGAAGAGTTCGAGGGCCAATGGTGTTTCTCGAGAAAGGCAGGAAAATCGTCTTCACACCACTTTTGAGTCAAATGGTGACGGTGATGAGTCGCATCGTGCTGCTGAAAGATCCAATCGTCTCCGAACACTTTATTCCCGTATTTGAGAGCCACGGGAAGTACTTGAGCCATGTACCTGTCTTTCTCGACGCTGCTCTTGCCGAGAATGACCAGAGGAGTCATCTTTTTCGAACACGCTCCCAACCAGACCATCACCTTTTGTGGAGACTTGTGTTTCTGCTTCTTGCCAGCCTTTGGATCGACTCGAAACCACTGGATTATATTGCATTTGGAATAAGCTTTGGCCGGCCATCAAGTGGGATCGTGTGAGTAGCAAAGGGACTCTTCGCGAACTGAAAGTGGCTGTAAAGCGAATTCCGAAGAAAGTCGTGTGAGAATCTTGTCTCTCTTTGACGTCTCGTTTGCAAGCTGTTGTAGCGAATGACGGCGGTAGCATACGAAAATAAAATGATATGGGCTGTAGAGAATTGTACAGAGAATCTATTATTAAATAATCAAGACTGAGGCGCTTGAAATGAGATATTCAATGAATGCCGAGAGTGCATTTACATCTGAGACACCCGTTACAGTATATAAAATACTTTGCCTTTATTTTGAAATGTATTTTTTTTTGCGGATAATTGGCTTGCAATGATATGAGCTTCGTATTCATATCATTTCCCTCCAGTGCATTAATGTTGAATCTCTTCGGCTAGAAGCGCGACCGCTCAGTATAAATTGCCTTCCGTCGGGCGAAAGCGACAGCAGAAAACGGAAATTTCCGTTCTCAAGTTTGACGAAATTCCGCCATCCGCTTTCCGCGCCGTTTTCCGCCCAGTATAAATCCACCTTTAGTCGTTCACTTGTACAGATTGTACGGCGACTATTCGTATATTTCCGTTGGAGTTTGCGACCAACTCTCCTAAGGATATCATGGAATCTGTCTGGAGTCATCCTTGTATATACGAAAAGTACTTCTTGATCTATCAAGTGGATTTCTTGCATAAAGCGCATTTCTTGCATAGGGGCATGCATGCTCTTATGCAAGAAATTCAGCACAGAGTATACCATGGTATTCTCGGTGCTGCTCCCATAAAATATTGGCCGCACGCTCCATCTTCTCTTATTTGCGCGTTTTTGCAATTCCGATTGATGGATCAGCAAAAGCAGAGCTATGAGTATCTTCGCAATGAAAGGCGCCCATGTTGAACGAACCCTGGCGCAATCGCTCAGTATATATTGCCTTCCGTCCGGCGAAGGCGACGGTGGAAAGTGGACATTTCCGTTCTCAAGTTAGACGAACTTCCGCTATCTGCTTTCCGCACCGATTTCCGCTCTGTATAAATCCACCTTTATCCTCGCACCACTTTAAACTCACCTAAGATCCAAGTAACTTTTAACCATGAGAGACCCAATTTGGCCCCCATGGTAAAATATCAATAGAAACGTGGATATGTTACCCAGGACTGACTTTGGATATCGGGACATACCCAGGTAACACATCCATGTGGAAACAACATTGAAACAATGTTTCAAACAATCCGAATATTCCCCAATTGGAATCCACAATGTGATGCGACGACATTGTATCAACATTGAAACAATATTCACCTTCAACCTTCAACATTCGCACACTCAATCCACATCCAATCCATGTTGATTCAATGTTCTGTGTTACCTGGGTAGAGGGTGCTAACACTCGACGGTAAGGAGTCAGAACTCGTAGATAAGGCTAGTATACGTCGACGGTCTAACATGAACCAAGAGGAAAGGAAGGAGTTCCATCGTTCTAGTTCACATATGGACCCTTTGGAGCAGAGTAGACCCAACTGTTTTCCCAGGCGAGAGTGGGGATACTCATTAGTCCCTGGCAGGCAGGCAGTGTGATCGAATAGAAATCCATGAGAGAGCGAGTCGCTCTGATCCGCCTCAGGTTTCTAGAGAGTCGGGGTCTGTCGTTCAGGTTTACGAAGCGGACAGCGAGAACAGACTACGATGCCTTCCTCGATGAGATGGATGAGCACATCGAGGCAGAAAGCCTCACGCATTATAAAACGCGTGAGATGGGGAGCTCTCGCAATGAGAAAACTCGCGACAAGTTTGCTAAGGCGAAGGGCGTAAATTATTCCCTACTCCCTCACCAGATTTTTCATGTAGAGACCGAATGGGATCTATTCCGATTTGGCGTTTCGGCTGCAGCAGTGAAATATGTGGTGAAGAGTGAATCGGAGTAACACGTGGTATAACGCCAAGCGGACTCCCTGGTGAACGCCAGAAGTACGGCTGTCCGTTGCTGCCAAGAATGCAGCCTATAGGGTGTACGTATATGTACAGTAGGTCGGACCCTTCGAGGGCGTGTTACACAGAGACGCGAAAAACTGCTGCTCGAGCCGTAGTCGAAGCAAAAGGAGAGGTATGGAAGAAATTCGAAGAAGAAATAGAACGCGACTACATCACTGCTAACAAGGTGTTTTGGTAAACAATTCGAAGGCTCCAGCAAGGCAGGCAATTTACTCTCCGGGTCGTGAAAGGCAAAAACGGGAAGGTCTTGCCTGACGAAAAAGAAATTCTTGGAAGGTTGGAACGTATTGAGGAGTTCTTAAACCCACAATCCCCAAAGGGGGAGTGCTGCGGGCCATACAATCTCTATAGTGATAGCAGTAGCTGCGTTCGAGTGAACTGGATGAGCGAAAGACTCTTTTACCGTACCCATTTTGGACTTCACCAAAGTTGCGTTTTCTCTCATTTCCTATTCCTCGTGTACATGGATATTATCTGTAGGCACATTCTGGGCCTTAGAGGAGTCAACATCCCGGTGATATCGAGGTAAAGATCCTTCTCTCATGATGCTGTCCTCTTGGCCGAGTCGCGAGAAGAGCTGGAGAGTGTGCTTCACTGGTTCGGCTCGGAATGTACTGTGACCGAATGAAACTCAGTCCCCAAAACGCAGGTTATGGTGTTCTCGAGAGATCCTGTACGGCATGCCTTCCATTTTAGGGAGACTCACTGGAACAGGTGAAGAAGTTTAAGCATCTCGGAGTCATCTTGTCGAGTGATGGGCGATACGGAAACGAGATGGACAGCAGGACTTTCGCAATTTTGCGGGAACTCTGCTGAACTAGTGCCATATCTGAAATTTCCAAGGAAATGAATCGGTTTTAAGAGTGTTTTCTTCAACTCTAGCCGTGAACCGGTAACGACCGAAGGAGTGAGATCGCGGACACAAGCTACCTCGATGAGGCTTTTGCTGAGTGCGATGGGTGTTACACCAAGTCAGATGATACGGGGTGCCGGTATCCGTGAAAACCTCCAGATCTCAGAGCTACGCATTCAAATCGAGATCTCAAGCCTTTGGTTCCGACAGCGTCTCTCGCATGCTTCCCGAGAGTCTCCCAAAGAGAGTCCTCCGGTCAAAAATTACTGGCTGACGACCAGTTGGTAGGCTTCGTGCAAGGTGGTTGGACTACTTCGTCATACACGCTGAACATACTACTACTTGAGGCTCGGTATGCCACCTGTCAAGCTCGATTCCTTTGCTCAGGATCACGATCATGCTCCTCCGCTCAGGATCACGCTCCTCCGCCCGCTTGGATCGCGACCTTAAGTTGGGACAAGCGGTTTCGAAAATGTATGCATGTATGTATGTAACCCTGGTTCGCCCTTCACCATTGGGGTCATTTACCGTTCCACCTCTCGAGGCGGGAGTGCGGAGTGCTGAGGAGTCTCCCATTCTAAATGCGTCCTGGTTTGAGGGAGGGAAAAAAATTATCCGACTCTATTTGTTTTCTCGCCCGGGTTGCCTCATCACGGGAACCAAGCACGCTTCCAACTGAACCGTCGACCTGGTGCGACCTTTGCAACTGTAAATCGTCTCCGATTTTTTTGCAACGTGATGAAAATTAGGCGTGCGACTTTCCAAGGGTCCAAGCTTTTAATCGATAACCCGTTTCGAGCAGTGGGCGAGGAGTTTTCGGTCTATCGGAGGATCCTCCGAAAAACATCTGAAAATTTATTAGAAGACTTGAAATGTTGATTTGAGAAGTTTAATTTGAAGCAGGGTTGACCCTGCCAACCCTGTCCACCTCGATGAACCGCCACTGCTCATATCGCTATTATATGCATCGTGCTAGTTCGTTATGAAGAAACGTCTCGGTCGGATATTTAATGAATTCGTTTTCGCGCAAAATAGTCTGGCAAACGCGATTTGACTGTAGCCAGGTGATGGGGTAGCTCAAACATCCGGTGATTCCTTCTCCCTTTGTCTTATTTTATAATTAAAAAAAGCCATTTCTTTCTTCATCCCCAATTCCAGCTCCAGAGCGTCATGCATCTCTCTCTTAAGTCTCATCAGCTTCATCATGCTCATTAAATATCATCATGCTTAGGCTTGTTGGCAGATTACGATACTTCGTGCATTGCTGTCACTCCTGCGCTTGCTTTGCTCTAGCCATCGTGCTGGCACTCGAGGCCTATCGAGTATACGAGCTCTGGCATCAGTCGCATGCATCTAATCCTTTTTCTTTTCTTTTTTAAATAGTCTTTGAAGATACCGGATTGGAGTGAGTCCTTTTGATTTTGCTCCTCGTGGCCCTTGATCCATTCATCGAGTCCGGTTGGCCTTTGGCTGCCCTTTGGCCACTATTCGGATTGGACCTCCTCTATTCCACGGCGACGGTGACAATCCAGTTGCTGAGGAAGCAATTCAGCGTTTTGCCGGCTATATGCAATTTTATGGGCTCTTTTCGGCCTTGGCGTAGGCCTGGTGAGTACGTATGTGCTAATTATCGCTCTTTTTTTTAATCAATGCTTTTCACGAGGTTAAGTCATTTATTAATGAAACGATTCTTGGGTGGATTCTTGGCTGAATCCCCGAATCCCACCTTGCCTCCTGCCTTCCGTGTCCCTCTCCGCGCTCAATCCGAATCTATCCTCTTTCCTTTTGTTCGCCTTAGATTACATATTGGCCCTTATGCGCTTAATGAAAGCTCATCAATGCAGGCTCGTCGCATATTTTTCAAGGGCAATGGTCATTTACATTTGAGAAGGTGAAGCAAAAAGTTTTGGTACTTTTTTGGATTGAAGCATCCATCGTGTTCTCACGTACCAGTCAATAGGCATTTGTTTGGTATTGCTATATTAGGTACCTGGCAACACTTCGATTACCCTTAATCCCCCAATATATGGATGATTGGCGCGTAAACCGGTGATATTCGTAGTAGCTGTAGACAGACCGTCGTAATTGCGAGTTCTGAGCAAAGTGCAAACCCTAAATCTTCGAATAAATGCTATTGGCTCCCCTTTTGTAGATGACAGTGGATAGAACGCGGACTTACCTCTTTCATTCGGAAACGAAAAACAAATTTTCGTGTGTGGATCCCTTATCATCTCATGGAACAAAGATGTACCGCAAAAACAGATCGTGCGGCACAGTCATGCTCATTGTCTTTGCCTAGGAGGGTATGATTCATCACGAACGTGCTCCTAAGGACAAAGCGGTTAACGAGCAGTTCCAGGAGGACGTGCCAAAACGCTTGCGTGCAGTCATTCGCTGATGACGGCAGAGACTTTGGAGAACTAATGATAGGGTGATACAAGACGATCCACCCGAGCCCCTGTCATTCCTAGTTAGCGAGTTTCCAGTCAAGCATTCCATTATCCTGATACCACATCCACCTTGCTCCCCTGACCTAGCGCCATTTTACCTCTCTATTTTCATGTCTCAAAAACAAACAGAAGAAACATCACCTTGCCAACTCGGGCGTAACGAAATCAGTCATGAGGGCACAACTCCGAAAGCTTGCAAAAGAACGATTGTACTGTGCTTTTAGCTGTCTCAGCCACGTTGGCTAAAGTGAATGAATGCATCAGGACACAACTCTGAAGCAAATGGGAGTTAGATTATTGTGACCATTAAAGTAAGTAGTAAGGTAAAGTTTCAGAGAGGAAAATTCAGCCTACTACAAGGCCTCATGTAAGGGTGTAACTCACATAATTTTCATGTTACAAATCACATACTACCCTTTATGTGTAATTCTTGGGCCAAAATAATGCTTAGTCTGCTTAGTTAGCATTCTCAATCAAGCAGACATTCCAGATTTATGCGAAATTTTCCGTGATATCTTTATTGTATTTTCTTATTTTCTTTCGTATTTCTGGTATTTTCTGTCAAATTGGTACTGCAATAAACGATCGACTTACCATGGGATGTCTATGGTAGGTATGATTACCAACCGGTCATCGCCTTGCAATATCGTCAAGTTGAAGATCAATACAGATCCGAACTCGTGTAAAGAATTCCTTTGAGAATTTCAATGTTAGATCAAATATATAAAAAAAAAACAATATTCCACGTTATTCGATGGAAATGAAGTTGACTATGAGCTGGAATATTGGCAACTGTCGATATTATCTCAGATGTTACTTTAGCGCATGGTGTACTGTATGTTGAAGATCAGCAATAGGTCATTTTTTATTTTGACCATTTCAATGAAATGATCAGGGTTAGGAGCAACCGATATTCTAGGAATTAGCTATGCAAAATCCAAAATATGCTATTTTAAAAAATATTTAATTTCCTTCTCTTACATGTATATATCTACATTATAATATCCAGTTAACCGAATCACCTATGAAGGAGAAGGTGAGAGTGGTCCAATATTAACTGCCACGGTCTGTAGGCTTGCACAAAACTTGTAACATGTTAATTGATCAATAATTTTAAAATTAATTAGTTTTTTCCCGATGCTACTTCTTTAGTGCTCCCTCTTGGATTGGACTACACAGTCTCTTGGACCTCAACGACGTCCTCTACATCTGATTGCTATTGGTACTATTGATTGCTATTACTGCTAATTACAAATTAACCCTGAGTTCTTTGCGTCGGTTGACATTTTGTTACCCACGAAGCGGATCCCGCAGGACGCGGTTGTGGTCTAGTGCTACCATATTTATGACATTTTATATGCTTACTTCAAAGCATATTTGGAGCGTTTATGTCCATTAAATCCTTCTCCCTAGTAATGAGTGCTGAGCCAGAGGGAGTAGACAATGTACAGCTGACCCATTTGAAACAGTCCTTACAGTCCTGAAACCTTAGACAACATCGCCTCGGCATTGCTTTACAATCGAACGCTCATAAATGGTGCAAAAGTTCATTGGCATGAGCGATGACGACGAATCAACTGCCTGCTGAATGGACTCACTCCTGCCTTCACCCACAAGTGAGTCTAGATTTCATTGCATATTTTTACTATTTTCTTCGCAAAATTTTCATTCGAATGCGATTGGGGGCATTGTGCAGTATAGATGGGACCTCAGTTAGGTGAATCTGGAGTCAAATTTCAGAGATGGATGACAATGCTGATATTGTATAGTTTGCATATTTGCAAATGGGACCATGTCTCTAAAATTTCGTGTCTCTGGGATCTCTGGGAGGAAGTGATTCGTTACAGTACCATATTTCCTTGCCACATGTACTAAGCTACCTTACCTGCTCACAAACTGCCCATTGATGTCATTTGATACAGCATCACATTTACTATCTGTAACCACCCTGGAGAAAATTTAAATAGTAATTGAAGTTGTTGGACAATTAACTAAGGTTTAAGTGTTTTCAATATTTTATTGTATAAAAAAAATGAGCTGGCAAGAGTTATCAAGCGAGAAAAATGTCGAGAACCCCTCTCTTTTCTGACTGGAGACATGTGTGAAGAGGTCTCTAACGTAGAGCATTCTAACGGGAATGAAATCTGGTCGTCCTTGAGAGCGTTGCGGTAAGTGCATGACCAGCTCCCTTGAAAACATTTTAAAATCATCATATTTTCATCTATAGAAGTACGTTGGTCGATCTCGAAGAATGACCTTGTTTCTCTAACCGTAGATCGTGCTCGAATTTTCGACTCCGCTCTAATGACTTTTGAAAAGCCTTGACGTTTCACTGAAAACCTGATTACTAAGAAAGGGTCAGCTTGATGACTCCTGCCACATTGTTCTGAAGCTTTATTCATTTTGTGGACAGCCTCAGAATATAAGGCAGGATCGACATGAGCAGGTATCCACGGGACCTTCGCAGCAAGATTTGCTTTGTAGTGGCCTATAATACAAATCTTCAATGTTGGCAGTCTCATCCTGGCCGTGTCATGCCCAGGCCTCAGCCTGCTAAGGCTGGAATGACGTTGGCGAAAAAGTGCGACCTGATCCCGTGCTTCCTCCTCTAGAGTCATTCAATATCATGCTTGGAAAGAGCACATATATAAGGACGACAAATTCATTCTGATTATCTAGTTCACTGAGAGAAAATTGGTGTATTACAATGGAGGAACCAATAAATGAAGAGTGAGTGGATAAGGAAGAGAGCCTTGGATCCCTGAGCGCTGATCTACCGTCCACCGCCACTGCTACTTCCGCCTCCACTGCCACTAGATCCTCCACCGTATCCCCCACCTCCACTTCCTCCGTATCCTCCACCGCCACTTCCTCCGTATCCTCCACCGCCACTTCCTCCGTATCCTCCACTGCTGCTGCTGGTCGACCGACGATGGAGTCGTCGTGGAACTCCCCCAACCATGCACAACAGCGCCAGTACAAAAAACAAAACCTGCGCAGCATAGAAAGGGAAACAAAGCTCTGGGGACCAAGTGCAACAATGGACTGTTTGTACTCTTGGTGAGGAAGTAGGAAGTAGTGAAGTGTTAGTAGGATTTGAGTGAAGAGGATCAGGATTCGCTCGCATTCGCTGCCTCCAATTCTCTCTTGTCTTACAGTCGATTGCAGCCATTGCTGCCCATTTGACGAATTCCGAAATTTCTGTAACATTTCGTCACCTTACTTTGCCAAGACAATCCTGGACTTCACCTGTATGTACACCCTTGCAACTACCCTCAGGGATCGATGCAAGGATGTTGAAGAATGGCGCAGGCTCCCGAAAACACGCGCACTATGAATTTTTTCTCCAAAGTATCCCAACTAAAGACGTTGACCATGTTCAATGCCTTGGATGAGTTATAGTTGAATTTGCTAAGGAATGCGGGTCTAGCGGGAAAGAGACAAAGCCAAAGAAGGAAAAAAAAGTGGGGGGGGGGGTGCAAATATTGCAATGCTATTTATGGCGTGCTCTTCACTCTCGTCCAACACCGTGCCGTTTTGAGAATATATAATGAAATCTACCTTGAAGCTCAATAGTAGACGCATGGTCGCACTGTCACCTGCGGTACGAAGCGAGGGAATCAGTGGAAACACAACGATATAGAGAAGATCACGTTGGACCGGAATGTACAAACTAAATGTCTGGAACAAAGGACTCGTCCTTTAATACGGATGAGATTTTTTTGCCGATTTTCTTTTTACAGGTTCCTGTTGACAAGGACGAGGTCGGCAGCCAGTTTAAGATATGCAATCACCAATGACCTTCGTTCATTTTTATATGAAGGGAAACTGCTCCATTGAAAATAAATTCATCTCATCCTGGTTGAGGACGAGACTCGAATGACGATATGCGTGCTTCTTTTATCCATACAAAGTCTTTTCCAATAGTGAATATATGAAATACTGTATATGAAGAATACCATAATGAAAAATATGAAGAATACCAATCATCTAGAATCGATACCATTTACGACAGTTCGAACACTTGAATGCCAGGAATTCCTCGTATTCTCGAAGACAAGCTATGAATCTTCTTGAAAATTTTCCGTTTAGAAAATGGTATTATTTAAGAAATATATTTAAGCACCAACCAAGAATAACGAACTCGTCACCAAATATTTTCAGTCGCAGAAATAGTGACTTCGTCACCAAATCACAATGAATCTTCACCAAATTGGAAACAAGTTTTTATTTTTGATTTCACCAAATATGATTGCACCATCACGGGTATCACCAAATTTGCATTATCCCGCACCAAAAATATGTTCTCATCATCCAACTTCTGAATTTTACAGCATTTGCTGTAAAATTCATAAGAAAAAAAAAATCCTATCAAGGATAGGATTTTTATTCATATCCGGTTAGACCTGCAAGATGAGATTGTAAGATCATATCACGCTTTGGGGGGCCTTCGGGGGAGGACCTGCGTAACTAGTCTCCTTGCGCTTGTGAACATGTATGGGAGTTCAATACGGCGCTGACTTCCAGTTTCTGTATACTCTACGTATTAGAGGCACCATGGCAACTACATAGAGAGTTTGAGGACATTGAAACAAGGAGAAGCCTTCGTTGCTTGCAGTGACGGCTACGCCACAAGGGAAGAAGTTCAGAAAAGTGCACAAGAATATCTGATCAGAAAACCGGAGCATTGGGAGAACTTGCTCCAAATTTTGAATGCATATGCCCAGTTTGGATCAAGACTGACATTTGCAAACGTTCACTCGGAATACTAATTCAGAGCCGTGATAGTCAGTGTCCTCTGCAGACCCGCTAAAAGGAAAATTTATTTATTTGACACATGAAATGTGACAATGACTTGGTGCTAACTCAATGAAATTTTTGGTGGTCATTTCATGGCATCTGGTGAAAATACTGAGGGATAATTTGGTGTTAGATTCATTAGGTCTGGTGATGAAATCATTTGGTGAATTCATTTAGTGACCAAATAAAATCTGGTGATGGATCATGAATTCTTCGTGACAGAATCAATATTATTTGGTGATGAATTAAATACTAACCATTATTTAATGCCTATTCGGGCAGTTCGCGTTGTTGTCATGCGTTGGTACAAGAATCATTCTGCCCTCGACTTCTTGGTTCAACTTAATAAACCCGATGTTTTTTACGTTCTTTGATTTTTTTTTAAGTTTTTTTTTGTTGTTTTCTCCTCTGGTGGATGGTCTTGTGGACTTGATAAGTCCTGCACAACAACTGCGAATGACACGCATTGGACGTGCACGTTTCATGATACCAAAAATTAAATTGTTTTCCGGGCTCAGAACTTTGAACCAGGAATAAAGTCGCGTAATAGTTCAGACACGAAACTTTACGTGCTTCAAAATGCGAGAAGGCTCAGGCTTTGTTCAAGGATATATGTATAAGATGCAGCGAACGCATGAAGATGTGGAATGTGGCAAAAAAGTTTCCCATAAATGGAATATACGGAATATACGGTAATAAGCAGTCTCTGTTGACCTTGTGGAGACAGTTTTGAGCCCTGCGGCGATTATCATTCCATCCTCCACTATTTATTGGAACTATCGACGGTAGAGGATATTCTGTTTTCTATTGTCTCTGGAAAGTTACAGCGGACATTTACTCTTTCTCGCTCCTTTCTCATATCAGGGGCGGATCCAGGGCGACAACCCTCCAATGGCCAGGTTACTGTTCTATTTTTTTCCGTTTTTTAAAAATAGTTTCTACATTAATTCTTATTGAAGCCAGTGAAATAGATATTGAAGTTTTTACCCCAGACGAGAAATGAAAAAGGCGATAGAGCTGGGAGTGGTGGAAGGCAGGGAAGGGGGGGGGGGGGGGGGGGGGGGGGGGGGGGGGGGGGGGGGGGGGGGGGGGGGGTCGGTAGGAAGTAGGGAACCGTCCCCCTATGAAAAATTTCTGTATCTGCACATGGTATGTACGAGGTATACGCTCATACATTTATGCCTCTTACTTGTGGAACGAATTGCAGAAGCATGTGTCTTGAGTTGCATAATGAACTACTTGGATCATTGCATTGCTTTGCAAAAAACAACGCAGAATTTGGAAGATGTCTTACACCACATTTTTTACTCACAGGACTGAAAAAGACCATTATCGGAGTATAGATATCATGAACCTGCATCATTTTGCGTTTCAATAGTCAGAAACGTCTTAGGGGTGTTTTACTCGCTTCCAATATTACTATATAAATGTAAATACACATTTTACGCACTCTCCTGGGGTGCACGATGTACTGACAATGTATTGACCATTTGAAAGACAAAGCCGAATTAACGACTGTCTCATTAATTTTTATTGAAAATGCTTTATTGGGAGTAATATTGAGTTCCATTCTGTCTGACCAATTCTCATTTGTTTCTTGTGTTCAATACAATATTGAGTAGCAAACACTCTTTCATAGGGTCTTCATTCAGTCTCATTTTACAGTATTTTGGTATTTGCTGCTTCTGGAGGTAAAGGTGGGATGAGCATTTTCTCGATCGGTTCCTTCATGGGTCCATCTTCGCTGAGAATGCATCAAGTGTGATTCATTATAGGAACAGCCACTGGAAACAATGAGGGATTTTAGCATTTCAACGGGAAAGGAAGACGAGAAGACAATTCCGCAACCTTTCTCAGGCTGGCAGAATGATAGCCGAATACTCTTCTGTTTCAGGATCTGTTGGTGCAGTTTTCTCGCCTGCCCACTTTCTAGGAATTTTCGAGAAAGGCTTTGTTCAACTGTGACTCGTAATGTCCAAATGGGCTTCTGTTCCCAAAGATATCTGCTGTTGTGAAAGTTTTATCTGTATGAGGATAACGTAGAAGAAATTGAAAAGCAAATCAGACGATCGGTTGTGGGAAGTTCTGTTTGAGAGTGAATAGATTTTCCACGTGCAGGAGTCACGAGGTTCACGTAACGCTTTTGTTGGCTATGTGTTGCATATACAGGGTCATCAGAAAAAGATGCTCCAGTTTTCATCACTTATATTTCCTGAACTACATTGCCAACAACTTCATATGTGGTATCATTCGACACGTCAGGCTTGGAAGTTTTGTATCGTACTATGCAGTCCTAGTGCTAATTTCGAGAAACAATAGCAAACAAGCTAGCGTATATCACAGAGCAGCGGGTGTTTATGGTGAAAACGTTTTATCAAACTGGCAGCGTTATTAAAGTGCAGTGTGGTTTTCGAAGTGAATTTTGACGTAGGGACACTCCAAGCACATCTGCAATAAACAGGCCAGTAACAAAATTCGTAAATACTGGTAATGTAAAGGACAATAAGAAGGAATATCGCGGTTGCTTCAGATGTGGATGTTCAAGAACACCGTACTCTTCTGAACTTATTACCTGTGATTACTTTTTATGGGGACTTATAAAGGTCAATGTCTACAGGAATAACGCATACGGTCGAAGAATTGAAGGCGGAAATCAGAACTGTCGTGGAAAGCATTAACCAGCAAACACTATTCGCGGTTATCGATGACCTCGGTGAACGCATGCAGAGGATCATGGATGCTGGAGGCTCCCACATTCAAAATGTGTTTTCATAATTAAAATCTCCCAAACATCCTGTGTTTTGTAAGCTATAATTCCAGATTCTATGTGTATTATTTTAGAAAATACTCGTGATGAAAACTAGAGCGTCTTTTTCTGATGACCCTGTATTTGCGAATATTACCTGTTTCCCAGCAAACTTTTTTTTTTCAAAAGCGTTCCACTTATCCAAGCGAAAAAATGCTTGTAAGTATAAAGAGACTGGAGCGAAGATATGCAAATAGTTGAAGATTTGATTCCAGGGAAAGAGGGAGCGGTAAAAGCCTGACGTGGATGTTTGAATAATGCAAAACCTCACCCAACTGATTCCAGACCTCCACTGGCGGTCACAACATTACCTCATGATATCGTAAACCGAGGAGAGGAGAGAAGCAGACTTCTTCGATCGAGACGAGAATTTCTAAGTCATCAATATCTTGACCTATAAGACGTATACGTGTTGGATGGGTGAGATCTTGCATGTTTCAATCTTTCCGTCTGTTTCATCTACCCTCGTCTTACGGTGGAATCAAATACAGGCGGAAGTTTAAGCTTATAACAACTGCTCTCAGAAATAAATGAAAACAGGCCGTCACATCTACTTCGTACTTAGCTTCTTCACTTACATTTACTTCTTTGCTTTTCTTATTCTAAAATTGGAACAATTGCAGAATTTACAGTGGGCGTTGAGAGTCGCATGTTAGCAGCTATTCAATATATACCATTCTTGAAATACTCTACCTTTTTCTTTTCTTTAAAGTACCTACAGTTTGAGCTTCAACCATGTCAGCTGACAACCTATATCATCCTCCTTTCATCCTGTGAGGGAATAATTTTTTTAATTTCCTTCCTGACCAAAGATAGGTTTAGGCAAATTCACCTGCCTTTTAGAAAAAAAAAGTATTAAAACATAGTTGAATATTGAAGCAGAATGAGCTTTATAGAGCCTTTGTAGCGAAGCGAATGATTCTAGTCTGTTCATGGAAAGAATGGCCTCTTACTCTTACTCTGATGATCCCATGCATTTTTTTTTCAGAAATTTGATTAAGTAAGCCGTATAGTTAGTGAGGTAGTCATTTATCTCGCGAAACTTTTTTTGCATGTTTAGTGAATCCTGGACGATTTCCTTGCTCTATCATGAAGGTATTTCTGTGTTAACGAGGAACCATTGAAGTAGCTCGTAGTTCGTACCACGGTGTTCCTGCAAAGCATATTTACCTCTCAAAGAAATCGGCTTAATCTCAGTTGCGATTTCCTTGTGACAATTGAGACATGCAATTCTCGCTTATCTCAGAATCAAAAGCAATCGTCAGGATTTTGCAAATTCCAGTTCTCTGACAGCTTCCATCGATGAACACACGCCAAAAGGATGCAAATGAATTGGAGTGAAAGAGAGTCGACAATTACAAGTCTTGCTATATTACAAGGAATACCATGATACCATCCATAAATTGTGAAATATTAAGTAATCCATAAGTGAAATTGCCCTGTTAGAGTGGCGTCTATACCCATAGACGCCACTCTAACAGGGCAATTTCACTTACAGAAAACTCTCCAGTGGAAAGTCTGATTTTTCGTGTGATAGAAATAGGTCGATCGCATCATCCTTTATTCTCCTGTCAGGCTACGTGGGGAAGCCAAATCTAGGGCACATTACCGATCAGGATGGTGAATGCGGCCGTGATCGATCCTTATCTTCACTTCATGGGCGTGTTGACAGAGCTTCATCGATAGAAATCTATTCCGGTGCTTAGTAGCTCGATCCCCGCTTCTCTGTGTGAAAAAAGGTCTCGGGAGGAAATAAAATACGAATGGTTCGAGTATTTGTTGCTGGGTAGCACTTCATGATATTTTCTGCTTGATTTCAACTATGTTCACAACTTAATAGTGGACCTCCTAGCTGTGTGATACGATGTTAAGGGAAGGTCATGTGGCCAAAAGTAAATAAGAAAACAAGATTAGAAATTCAATTAGAACAAGAAGATTTATCATTGCATTATACTCTCGTAAGAAAATTACGAAATCATTGCATTATACTCTAGTAAGAAATCTATGGAAGGACTGCAAAAATGCTTCAAGCCCCAACACTTGAGGGAAATCATTGTTTTATTCAGTAGATGAGGGAAGATTCATAGGTGGGAATGACGTATTTGATGTTGATGAAGGCCAATGGTCCACCGGTGCGTTCTAAGATTTCCAGGGTTTCCCAGATGAGGGCAGAAAGGCTCTCGCGAACATTCTGCCCGTAATCGATCCCATCCTCCAGGTTCCCTGTACCACATGCACACATGACGATTTTTCCTTCCCAGAGAAGTTGCATTCAAACATTTTCACTATGAATTATTTTTGTCGACGACATTTGCCATGGCTGTCTCCAAGTGATGATAAGTTGTTTTTTTTTTTAAGCTGAAAATCTGATTACAGAATGGAAGAGATTTCCGCCATTCGACATCGGACTATATGAAACGAGATGAAAAGCGCTAGAAAATGCCAGGAAAATTTTGTGAACGGAATAAGACTGGAAATCCAAACGGATGGAAGTCCAAACGCTTGTGGTTCGCATGGTGCTAAAATTCAGAGCATTTACTCTAAAAAATTTCCCGTTATTTTCAGATGGATTTACTATTGCCATGAACTAACGCCTTCACATGCGCGTTTGACAAGAATATTTTGCTCACGTTATTGAGTTTCGTTCAAAAAACAATAAACTTTACGGTCTCGGTAGATGAAGAGGTTGAGAGGAGGCAGAAAATGGCGATAGTAAGGGACCAATCCCTGTCCTGTGTCGCCGGATGTCGCCATCTTCTCTATCACTTTCAATGCAGTTTTCATTACTCCCGGATCCCTGCTGTTCATGGCTCCTGAGATATGACACGGTATGATAGGAGAGCGGCAACAAGGAAAAAAGAGAGAAGTAGGGAGAGAAAAGGCAACGAACGGCGGAGAGGGGGAATGAGAGTAGGGAGGAGTTGAAGGAGTTTGGGGGAAGCGGCATCTAACAGATCGAATACACCCTTTCTGGCGATGAACTCATAAGGAAATTCAACTTCCACCAGTCCGTCGAAAAAGAGCGGCAGGTAATATCCGACATCTAGCTCCTCCACCGGAACCTGGAATTGGACACGTCAGGACCTTTTGTCTGTGTCTGCTTAAGGTGTTTCCAGCGGAGTCTGTCTCAAGGGAAACGCCTTCGATGACAGGCGCGCATAAGACACGTACCAGCGACTTTCAAAGTTGTAATTTCGAGGAGTCTATGCAAACGAAGAGCAATTTTTTTTTTTAAATCCTGAGTCTTCATCGAAAAGCCGTCTGAAGTGCCCAATGACTGAATAGTCCTGAGGAGTTAAGAATGTTCAGCGCTGCTATCTGCCACTTTAGTTTAGTTTTGAACCTCCTCCACCAATATCAGCGCTGCAACTGTACACTGACGCTTCCTGATTTCATTAACAAGTGAACCCATTATTGCGTCTCGCATTTGACGTACTGGATCAATCTCCAAGAATTCTCCGTCGATGACCGGCTCCCCACCTCTACCGGGGGTGCACTGACTATTTTCTTAACGGGACTGCTCGAGTGAACTCAGTTCACCCAGTCGGGTGAACTCTGGTATAGTATCCCATTGATGGTGATTACGGAATGAAGGAAAGGGTTGAACGATTACATATGAAACTTCTTCCAAAAATGATAAAATCGCATCTAGCAGACCGCGCACAAGACGGAATACCCCAAAGAAAAAGGATTAGGCTTTTATTTTTGACGCCTTATAATATATCGCCTTAAAACCCGAGTTACTTACTTCTGCAGTACTTCTTACTTCTGCAGTAGAAGGTGAATTCTAATTGTGAAAAACTTCGCCAGGGGGAGAAACCTACCTTCCAATCGAGTTTGTTTCCTCGTGGATCATGGCGGATGGATAGAGGGAAATCACCGCGATCGTAGAATTTCCGAAAGACGTTGCTTGACTGGCGGCAGGGTTGCCGTATCCCCGTCCTTGGAGCCTCCCGACAGTAGGTGTTCGCTTGATTCACCTGTCCAATTAGTCATCGACGCTTCCATCATTTGTCATTCATTTCAGCTGGGTTCAAGTGCGATCGCGATAGAAAATTAATAGACGGCCAAAACCCTTCGGAAAAAAAGGTATCGTGTAGAACATGGCTTCCATAAAGATCTCAACATTGTGACAATCCCATCCTTTTCGTAATTGGTCTAAGTCAAGGATGGTATGGAGCAACTTCATGATGATAAGTATAGCCATATTTATGGTACCGGGTATTAGGTCATAGGCCTACCATTCCTAGATTGACTGACGCTAGTAAGGCATGATATCATTGTGGCTATGATGAAGGAAAAACCAGAACATGAGTTCCTTATAGGATTCCTGGCAGTCGATGCGTTTACAACCTTTTCCTCGAGAAAAAGCAAAGGTTCTCCTCTGTCTATTTAAGAATGCCTTAGGTTTCATCGAAGATACGTTCGAGAACTTGAATCCGGATTGTTTAAACATGACAGTACGGACATAACAGTCTAAACAGTATGACCATGAAAATCCCAGTCAGGTTTCAGGGTCAATGGCATGAATTGGTCACAGATATTTTGAAAAGTGGACGAGGAATGCGCGAAGACAGCGAATCGCTTCATAAGGAGGGTGAGCCATTCACAGCTTTCCTCTCTAGAAGAGTACTACACGGCCCAAGTCTCCATTTTGGGGAGCGTGGTCCTATGCGATTCTTTCTCTTTTAATAAAAAGGCTTTGAAAATCAAGTGAGTCTTTATGCGAGCCTGCCCTGAGGGATCCCAGGCCTCGACGGCATTTCAAAACCCTATACAGAATTGACCCGTGCATTTGAAAAGCGCATATCTTGTAATATTTGTATTGCTCATGCATTCATAAAATAAGTGCTCATTGAATCCTGTGAAGCTTGTAGCATATGCAATCAAATATGCTCAGTTTTAGTCTATCCGGTCCAACGCTGTAACGCCGGCATTGCCTGTTTTATGGCAGCTCATTAATTTTGTGACGTCATCAGCCTATCAAAACGTCGGAAAGGGGCTCGAGGCTATCAGTGACGCCCCTAGGTGTTCCTGACACTCGTCAGGCATCTTACCAAGATTTCTAAAATCATTCATACATGATGCCTCCCCCCCCCCCCCCCAGGAGCGTCGCGCCAGTGTCTGGCGGAGGGAACATGATGCCCCCCCCCCCCCCCCCCCCAGGAGCGTCGCGCCAGTGTCTGGCGGAGGGAAAATCACCCTCTCCCCTTAGGGGAGAGGAAAGTGGACGGCATTTAACGACTCCTTTGTGAATTAAAAATGTGGGAAGGTTGGACCGGATTGACCAGGGATGTGCAACCCGCGACCTGCGGGCCGCATGTGGCCCGTGGACCTACTTCTTGCGGCCCTGTAATGCATAATGGGATAAGAGATAAAATAAGTTTCATTGCGGACCCAAGGCCCATCACAACTTTAGCCATCCCTTAATAATAGACAATCCTTTTACTTCCTCCCGCTAATTATTCTTCACGCGGGCGGTGCTACAAATGTCCCGATGAAGGAGGTTCTCGATGCCAAAGGCCATTTTTGGACGTTGGAATTTCCTAGGGGAATTTCCTAGGGGTAGAGATAAGGGTCATCGGCTGATCAGCGCGACCTTATCCCTTCATATGCCCTGAGGGCAAAAGAGGGGAGCCTTTGCTTTAGCATTCTATGGCCCGCGTGAAGCTCAGACATTTCTAAGCCCACTGCCGATAAAGGTTGCACACCCCTGGGATAGACTTTGGGTGACATGCACCAGATCCGTTTAACTTTAAACTGATTCGTTTTCATAATGGGCGTCTATGGGAATACGTTTATCTTGGTTAAACGATTCCCTATGGGAATCATTGTGAGATCAGATTAGTTTAGCTTAAACGGATTCGGTGCATGTCATCCTATTTCAGCATGAATTCTTAAGTGGGAGATTCATCTTCTCTCGAGAGTGTTAATCGACTCTGATCGAAGTACAGATTGATATTGTCGATAGAAACAGGGTCCGAAATTCGCGAGAGCCCGAGAAGCGGAGATTTCTGTGACCGAACCACGGAAAGAAACCTTAGAAATCCGCTTTCGTGCTTATATTATTAAAGGGTCACGAAGAGGGGTAGGATTATCAGGAATTCCAGTGAGGGCCATGGGCCTTGACCTTTTCGCACCTGGTAGCCTGTCGTGTTCTATCGACTTTCCTTTCCCCACTGATTTCGTGCTGTCTATTCTGTGATGGGGGTTATTTTTTCCTGATCGAGGAAAATCCTACCTATCGTCGCATATTGTAGCCTATGAAGGTAGATCTAGAACCAATTGTTTGTTGTTTTTTTTTTAAAGCCACTTCGCTTTGCTTTTGAATAGAATGAGATTCTCAAAGAATGAGCGTAAGTGAGTGCATGGACTTCGCAGGTTTCTGGTTTCATTTTCAACAATGACAAATGCAATGGCAGGGTTACTTTCACAAGGAGCGCTGCTCTTGAGAGTGAACTCTTTTTCTATAAGGAATACCAGTGAGGTACATATTTTGTACGTTATGAGGTACAAACGTATGTCGTAAAATGCGTTCGTCGAAAAGGTACCAAAGTAAAATAAGGTAGAAGTGTGTACTCTTCTTGTCTCTATTCAGGAGGTACGGATGGGGTCTTTTAAAGAATTCCATGTGTACCTCGTTAAGGACTTAAGGGCGTTTGAAAGATCCTAATGTGAACCTCAATTTTCAGCTTTGATGAGCTGTAAAGTGATCTTTAGTGACATCGTGCGCATATCGCATGTTTCGGCACCGCGTCTCTAACAATCGGCGAACTGTCACAGATAAGGAAGATCTCCTTCATCCATGATGTAAACGGAGACGGTGACAGCTCGGCATTGTCTCCATGACGCTACAGGATGTCCTGGCTGTCTTATAGACGGCGCCTTCTCCAGTTCTCATGGAATACAGTTCGCTAGCAAATCCATACCTTTGTAAATACAATCTTTCAAGCTTATTGAAAGTTGGTTGCTCGTTTGTTCGAGAGTAAAAACTCCTAACCTGTCTGTTTACACTTCTCTGTCCTCGTGCAATACCCCAGCATTTAAAATTTCCCAGTTTTGTTGATTGCCATTGAAACATGCTACTTATTCTTTTACAGAATATTAGTTTACAAGTACAGGGTGATTCGATAGGTAGAGGCCGCGGGATTTCGCTAATATTTTCTTTATTTATGAACCGATTTCCATAAGACCACATTCAGCATATGATGCAATTGTGATCAATTTGTAATGGAATGAGGTCTGTTTTAACCAAATTTGTATGGAAATTGTTTCATAAATAAATAAAATATTGTCTGCAACGTAATTGCAATTGTGTCTGCAACGTACCAATGTGAATGTCTGGACCACATGCGCACAAAGGTGCGTATGGGGACCCAAAGGACACAACACACAAATATGTACGTCTCACATTTGTACCTCTCCTTGTAGGTTTCTACTTTGCTGTGAAGCGACGATCGCCTCCAGTAACTCATTGGTACCTGCCAAGATCCATGCATATTCTTCAAAATGATTCCTATCCTTTTTGCCATTGCCCCACCTTGATTTTGTAACATCATAATTCAACATCAATACGAACATTCCCTCATGGATGTCCCTCGTATCTAAAGCAAACCCTCCCCCGCTCTTTCTGCTCCCACGTTGTGCCTGGGTGAATTAGGGACTGTCCCGACCGGGACGTTGTCACCCATGGGCTCACCCTTTCTTTCGAACGTTCTATATCCTCCACTGATCTCACGCAATACAATTAAACAAAAATACGATGTGAAATGACCAACCTGGATGGAGAAGGGAGGGACTTCTCTGCGTTTGCCTTCCTGCTCAACGTTCACCGGCTGAGAATTAGTAGCGGCTGATCCACATACGGATGATCCCTTGCGCATGTATCTCCTGCACCGGCATTCTCTCTCTCCTCCTCTCTTTGTCCCACATTCCACTGGGCTTAATCCCTTTCCAAGAACGTGGAGTCCGGACTCAACGACTGGCACCGACACTGAATCTGCCTTTTCCTGCTTTATCGACCTAAAAGGGAGTTTCTTGGTGAAAATGCTCTCTCCCCGTCCACCCATCTTCACCGAGCATGCACGCGGTGCAATTCTTTCCCCTCCATAGGGTGCAGGCCTTTTATACCTACGTTAGCCATTGATCAAACTCCTGTCTTGCATGCACTCTCCGTCTTCTGCCACTCGAGATAACTGTTATTTTTTCTCTCCTCCTCATTGTCTTGTAAGTGCACGGGAAATGTGTTAAGAACAGCCCCTCGTAGAAGGCGAAGTAGAAGGATGTGGATAGAGAAAGAGTGATGGTTGGTGACTCTCCTCTCCTTTCCTGGAGAGGAGCGGCAGGTTGTCTGCTTTCTCGATAGAACGCCCCACATTGACCAAACGTAAACCACGCAATTATATTTGCATCCGTCCGCTCTCGTAGGACCTTATGAGATGCAGGAAAGCCTCATAATACAGTAGACGCGCATATTGTGATCACTGGTTGTTATCAGCCATATAATGTGATCAAATCTCGAAAACCAAAGCCAAATCCAGCTACCCATATGCTGCCGCCTATTCTTATCAGCCACCTTGTATTATCAAACTTCCTTGCACCGACGTGATCACAATAAGCAGCGACTACTATTATGACTGCCAACTTGATTAAACTAATCTCTTGCATCTCAAGAGAGAGGTTTATCGTATTTCTCTTGGGGTGTTCACAGAAAGGAACTTTGGGAGCTAAAACGATTTGCGAGCGTGGCGTGTATTACCATGGCAACCAATGCTAAAATGTGAAACTCCTTTTGAGCTTATGAATGTCCTTATGTTAACACAGCATCGAGGAGAGACTAAGACGACATCACTGACTAAATGGTGGAGTAATCTATTAACGATGCTATAGGTGATGAGGAATGAGACCCAGACCTTTTCCATTTCCGGATGTGTTATATCATATAATATAAACGTTGTGGAAGGAGGCCTTACGCGTAGGTATGACTGTATCCATTAGGATACAGTCATATCTACGGAAGAGAGTATTGACCTTCCAAACAGAAGGAAGTCAATGATTGGGTATAATATTTTAAGCCGGATCCCATTTCGCTCTCTACGGCAGCGGTACGGTACTCATCTTTTTGAGCTGGAGGCCGCATCCGAACCTAGCCAATGTTATGTAGGTCTCTCTGAAAAAAGGCTTACTGTGTTAATGTACATGTACTAATAGTTAATAACTAAGGAAAAATTCCGCATACTAGGGATAGCACGTCTTCAGTCCCTCTCCATAGATACAACGAACAAACGAATCAATTAAATAATAAAACCCCACCAAAATCTGCTTCTTTTTGGCACAAAAACCATTGTTCTTGTCCAAAAATGACTTAAGTTTCAAATTCACAATTTCACAATAAGGAAATGCGCGTGGTCCCACGCGGCGGACAAGCAAAAATAGGCTGGTCGTCAACGTGTTAAAAACAGGTACGGAATGCTGGATATCTAGGGATTTGCAGGTTAACTACAGGGCGTCTAGAAAGTGACTCCTTATTGTGAAATTGTGAATTTGAAACTTAAGTCATTTTTGGACAAGAACAATGGTTTTTGTGCCAAAAAGAAGCAGATTTTGGTGGGGTTTTATTATTTAATTGATTCGTTTGTTCGCAGTATCCCTCCATGACCCTCCACCTTTTTCCGTCATGCCATTTTGTTCTGATGAATTTCATTGCATTATTCTCTTCATTTCATCCTAATAAACTTGCTTTCTTAGCCTAAAGAAAATTTCGCAGCACGTCACACAGCTACATTTTCCCCCTTATTGTTATTCACAATTTTTAATCCTTGCCGTCCAAGTATCTTCAACGTGGAGAAAATAACCACTAAGGCTCTTCAGGCGCGTGGATCGGCCCGACGAGCCGCAGTCTAACGAGCGGAGAACCTTTCCACTGCTTCTTCCAATTACTGAAACCGTTGCTTATGAATTCACTCTCTTGTTTGAAGACCTGGGGAGGCCTTTCTAAACGCTTGCTTGCAAATGAAACAGGCCACCTTACCCATGGAGCTTTCGAATAATGGCCAAGATTAATGCTCCAACCATTTCGGATGGAATTTCCCATCACCGAGTTTGAAACAGAAAGCCGCTTCTAAAACTTCTTTCAAGTCATCTTTCACAGACTTTTCACCCCTTGTGGACCAATTTCTTCGATCCTCTCTGAATTGTCGGGGCATACTCGACATGGGACCTCGAAGGGATGAGATGACAGGAGGTGATGACTTGCAAAGTTGAACAAAACTCAAGAGATACGAACTTCTTGACTCCAATAGAAATCTTTCGGCTGGAACGTTCGAGAAAATATGATGAAGGGAGTGACTCCAAATGGAATCATGGGTCCGAAACGGGTTAAACTAAGGCGATTGCTCGAACGAGAAGAGTCTTTACGTTCCCCATCTCGTGTGCGGTCTACGCGGGGTTTTTGACATTGAACTTGTCTATTCCCCCAATAGTTTAAACCATGGCATGACTTGATCAAATGCCCCGAGAATTGGAGAGTAAGCCTGCACATCTGTATTGACTTCCCCCATCGAGGCTAGGAGGATGGATCACGCACGCATGACATGATTTATCTCTCATTTCCATTGCAAGTGATGACAGGTTCTTTTGCAGGGGTGGAGTGGAGATCGCGCGATGTCAGGCATGCGTGTCAAACCGCCGCGTTGAGAAAATACTTCACTTCCCATTTTTATGTGACTAACTTGTGTGGTGGAAAATGAGCAATTTTCCTTGGCTACGATCCTCAAAATCAACAAAACTAAGATAACTAATTTTTCTTATTTAAATATATTTAAATATCTGAAACAAAGCTAAAGATGAACGGAATTTCTGGATGCAGCTATGGTATCACTGCACAGACATGCAATCGGAAATTCGTTGTACGTTATTCATGACTTTCATCCGAGTCGTCGTCTTTCAGTTTTCAGAAAAAATTCAACGTCACATGTGCGGGACGCTTCCTCCCCTTTTTGCCCCTTTGCCCCTTTGTAGCCTCTCATGAGCAGAGGTTTGCCCGGGGGGGGGGGGGGGGGGGGGGGGGGGGGTGTGTGTGGTGTTCAGACCCCCTGAACTTGGCTGTGCCATTGTATTTCGTTCTCAATTGACGCCAAACGTGCTAAGTCCGATCTCTGAAAGTTGACTCCTGCCCAGAACCTGGTGGTTTCCCCTGGCTCATAAGGGTATCACATTGCTCAGAAC
>CAJPEV010000534.1:49663-60332 GCA_905338385.1 Darwinula stevensoni
CCCAACCCCCCCCCCCCCCCCCCCCCCCTTGGGCTTCCCGGTCAGTGGCACTGACAGGCATATTTCAACCTTCTTTGGGAATTCTAATTTTAGCTATGCCCCTTCGAGGAAAGTCTGAGGTCTGTCCACAGACCCAAGATGCCAGACCATGATTTATTTGAAAAGGTAAATTCCGGGTAGTGGAGTTAGGCGTATGGTTGGGGTGTCTTCCTGGCCTCAAACCCCCCCCCCCCTTGCCGATTTTCTGCCTACGCCACTGGCAGGGAGACAGGTGTCGCATGATATTTCTCCCCCTCCAGTGATGGAAATGAAGGGAGTTTGTTTTAAAAAGTAGAATTGCTAGTTTGATGATTGCCAAAAGAGAATATAGTCTTTATTGTCAGAAACTGATAAAATGAAATCATAGCAGAACATCCTCCTGCAGAGAACGATGTTTCTTTCTCCCTGCCTTCATGTCAGCTGCCTTTATTTGCCTTTTACCTCCGGGGGCTTGAATCTTTGATGTGGCTTTGAAGATCGCCCTGAGGAATCAAAACTGGCTTAGCCGTTAGCAAGGCAGATGGAGGCGTAAAAGGAACACTATAAGGCACGGAAATAGCCGCCGGGGAACGAGGCGAAATTCCTTCAATTACGGGGGCAAAATATCATACGACACCGGCCGCACCGTCTGGTTTGCGCATGAGCGGGTGACTGCTGGCAAGTGCTAGAATGTTTTTAGGCCTCTTAGCCGTTCGGTAATCCGTATTCGCATTGCCAAATTATATCTACGCAGTTGCCATGGATAAAAAAATACAAGTTATGTTATGCATAATCATGATATTCGCTAGGTTTAGCTCGATGCGCCTTCGTTTAGGAGCAGTTCTGAAGCTCTCAAAGGAAACAAAGGAAGAAATTCGACTGTCGTGTCACTCGACATTTCCCAAAAGCGGGACATTTGGGCGTCCTGCATACCTCATCGGGGGACACCGGGATAGGTGATCTGAAAGTGGGACTGTTCCGCCTATATCGGGACGCCTGGTCACCTTGTAT
This sequence comes from Darwinula stevensoni, assembly GCA_905338385.1. Classification (NCBI taxonomy): domain Eukaryota; kingdom Metazoa; phylum Arthropoda; class Ostracoda; order Podocopida; family Darwinulidae; genus Darwinula; species Darwinula stevensoni. The sequence goes on from CAJPEV010000534.1 coordinate 50,693, forward strand.
GTGGGTAAAAGTTAATCCGGAAGCATTATTTCATAATAGCATCGCAGACCCGATGCCACCCTTAGCTCAGTGGATGCCACCAGGATTGAATAGCGAATGACTGAGTTGCAGTTGCGATTTTTTGTAGGCAGATGTCGCTCAAGTCGCATGACATGTGGTGCCACACAGGATGAGGGTAAGGGGTTAAAGTCGCTCGAAAATCACTGTACCCGAACCGTGAACCTCGAAATGGACGAATCACCGAGGTACCAGGCGCGTAAGTTAGAAAATGTCCGCGCCCGGTACCGGGCGCCTAGATTGTGGGGTGCCTACTTTGCGGCACGGGTCGTGTAACCACGTGAAACTCTTTTTAAGTTACACTTCACTTATGCGAGAGTCTGCATCAGCGTTCCTTGCGGTGCATTCGACAAACGTAGCACACCGCTTCCTGATTTTACTTCAATTTTACTGAAGGAATAGCATTAGTAAAATTTAGGAGTATGAAATAGCTTTCTTTTCAGAGGGTAACTTAACGTTAGAGTTAGGCTGATGCTTATTGAATTCAATTGCAACTGCCCTATCCTGGTGCCCATGGTATTGACATGGCTATGCCAACTTCATTGGTCTAGATCAGGAGTGGCCAAACTTCCTCACCTTACAAGCCACATAACAAAATCATTAGGCTGAGAGCCACAAGACACACCGATGTAGATTCTTGAGCATTGCACTGCAAGTCACATCTGAACTTCTTGGGAGCTGCATGGGGCTTGTGAGCTGCAGTTTGGCCACCCCTGGTATATGACCATTGCCACTCACTGAATCCTGGGCGCTGATATAGATGATCCAAATTACGTGTAGCTGTTATAAGAAAAAATATTAAAAATCGAATTTGTTTAAAGTAGAGCCGGGTGCTCTAACCCGCGGAGATCTTTCGTGCCCACTCACTGAATCTTTTTTTTTTTTTTTTTTTTTTTTTTTTTAAGCAACAAAACACTTGAAGAAATGTGAATCCAATGGGTTAATGGGAATGGAGAAAAGGTTCCAACTACCCCTTTTTATCACTGGAACAGGCATTGTTTTATTGTTTTGTTGCTGAACAACCTCCCCATCACCAACCTTCTGTTCTTGTCTTTTTGTTTTCACTCTTGCAACTGACTCTTCACTAATCCCAATGATAAAATAACCTACAAAATAAAACTGATGGAAGTGTTATATGTGCAAAGACCTTCATTATCCTGTACCAAATGCAAATGTATTGACTACGTAGAACTAATCCAATTCCAATGCATTATAAAGATAGACCAGGTGCCATTGTGTCAACTGTGCAGAGGCTGTTGGATGTGTCCATGAAAAAGGGAGCAGCAGTCAAGAAAGAACTACAGCAGCTTTAAGAACAGAATGGTTGCTAGTCTGTAAGTGGAGCCCTCCAATCCACTAGTGATAGAGACATGAAACTTGGCAGAACATTACAGTGTGAATGATTACACTTACCCCCATGCCTGGTTTTATGTGATAAGGATGGTGTGCCTTGCTGTCCCCATGCCCAGCAAGAGTTGCACTCCAAAAGGGATAAATGTCAAAGACCATAGAATTTACTTGTTGCCAAAAAAGACAGCATTCATCAGCACTGGTCATTCTGCAAAAGTAAAGAACAACAAATCGCAATTTGAGATGACATAAGACTCTGAAATATCCAATATAATTTCTAGCAGATAAAGCAATATAATTTTCCTTACTGCATTGCAGGGTTGGCACAGCAAGGTACTTCATAGTGTGTACTTTGCTGATAACACATTGCACTTTTAATCCTGTTACTACTGTTTTGGGTCAAATGGACCCTGCTGCAAAAATTCAGCCATTTGTGTTGGCCTTCACTGTAAATTTTTAAAGTCTGATATTTCAACAAAGTATTTTGATAAGATTCTTTGGGAATGAAGAGATGAAACAAATAGGTTAAGGTGTGATCATCCAGGTTCTGGTAGTTCCAGGGCACTTGTCACCCATGTTGATTAGCCTTGCTTATGCCACGAAGCTCACCTTCAGCTGCCCAGAGAAAAAATTTTAAAAAGGCTAAGCTAAAGCATGAATAAAGGTGACAGATTTCATGTGGCTGCAGTCTAGGAAAACCCTTGCGAACCTACGAACAAGGTTCATGGGATCAGATGTGTGGGAGGGTGGCCCGCTTAGTTGGCTTACATATCCTTCCCAGGAAATTCCAATTTGTCGCCTCAGGTTCATGGGAAAAATGTATATTTTTCCTACACTGTGTGGCTGTACTTGAAAAATGCTTATTGAAGTTGGAAAAGCTTTAAAGCCAATTTCAGTGAAACTGAACTGTTGCAGGTATATCACTTTATTGTGAGCTTTTCGTTTTTAACCATGTATTTAGCATGCAACCTTGGGAACCCATAATATATATTAATGTCAAAATTATCATGATTCTTTTAAAACTAAATAAGTGCTCAGACTTGAACTTTCACACCTGAATAAAACTTGAGACCTTCAAATTCACTTAACTTCTTCAGACCTGAATAGCATTTATATGTGCCAGATTCTATGGTTTTTATTTTTCACATGTTAACAGGTTAAATGCATTAGTTGCATGATCACACTGACAATTGGATTGGGAGGGACAACTTTGAACACCCCCTCAGGCCTTGTGGACCTAACCCTACCAGTTAAGGTGAGGGTTAATTTAAATTATTAGGTAGACCCATCACACCTAGTATCCCTTCCTAAATCATATCCAATCTGATTTGCATGTTGGTACTTCTGTTTCAGGTGTCCTCCATCCCTGAGCATGGGGACAGAAGACTATATCCGAACAATAGAATGGCAGATGATGGACAAGCACAAGTTCTTTCCCCTAAGCATGTTAAGTTCCTTCACCATTCGATGCATCCTCTATCCCCTGACATTGATAAAGACGAGGATACAAATTCAGCATCGGGAAGGCATGTATCGTGGCACTATTGATGCTTTTAGTAAGATATTTAGAACTGAAGGGATTAGTGGACTCTATAAAGGCTTCTGGGTAAGTACTGCCCAGATTTTTTCTGGGGTGTTTTACATCACGACGTATGAAAATGTACGTCACATCCTTGCCAGAAACAATCTTCATGACCGGACACTGAAGGCATTGGTGAGTGGTGGGTGTGCATCAGCAGTAGGTCAGACTATCATTGTCCCATTTGATGTGATCTCCCAACATGTGATGGTGCTTGGTCAGACAGACAATTGCCCAAAGCATGGAAAAGTTGTTGTGAATCCCCTGGATATCAAGTTTCATGAACGTACAAAAACTCAAGTTATTGTGGATATCACAAGAGAACTGTACAAGCGTGATGGCATCAGAGGCTTCTATCGTGGATATTTGGCTTCCTTGTATGCTTATGTACCTAACAGTGCATTGTGGTGGTCATTCTACCACTACTATCAAGGTGCGTTTATGGTCCTTGTTCACCTTTTTCTCATAGTGACATTGGAGATCATATGGAGTTGATTTGTTTTTAAAGAGTGACTAAGGTATTCTCTATCCATATTTAGTTTGAGGAGTTAATACTTCTAAGTTTCTATGTCACTTTGGAATTAAGAGTTCTTATTTAGGTGATGACATTGTATAGATGGTTAGGAAGAAAAGGATTCCAGTGATCTTACAGTTGGAAGTAAATAGTCCTGCCAACCTAGATAGCAGGAACTATAAGAAAAAGGATCAATTTCTCACACAAAAGGATGAGGTGATTCAAAGGGAGAGGAGAATGAGTAGGATTTGAAGCAGAAACAAGTTGAATTAAATGGAGGAATGCATGAGTACAATGTTATCCTCTGTCTGAGAGATCAGGAATCACTGGACAAGCATCAGCAGTAGATTCTACCTTCACCCTATTAGGTTTGAGCATTGGCATACACCCCATCCTACTCTGTTCTTAACTTGAATAATATTCCACATGTACCCAAACAGGCTCATTTCTTCCTCTTTCATAAACTGGGACTCAGGATTTAGAGAAAGTTTTGACCTCTCAAACATCCCAGCCTCAGAAATTGTCAGTCTGTTTGCCATTGCAGTCTTGAAACAAACAACAACAACAAAAAAAGAAGTCTACTTCCACATTCCTCAGGTCAGGAATTGATCCTTTATAGCTTCACTTGAGGTGATACCAAAAATACAGATATTTATTTACTCACCCATAGTTTGTATGATGCAGCAAGAACGAAAATCAAGTACCAGGATAGTTGCTTTGAGTACTCTAAAAAAAAAAAAAGTCACACTTAACTAGGTTACTGGTAATTGTGTGATGTTGCATGCTTTTCATCTTGGGGCATCCTCCCTATGAGATCTCTGACTCTGCATAGCTTAGTAAATGCCTGGAACTGTACTAATCTGTTTATTTTATTCATGCCTTAGACTTTGAAATATGAACTAAAAGTTGCATTACTGTAAGTTTACCTTAATCCATTAACTGCCATTGTTGTATTTTGAGGACACACGATATGATTGCTTCCAATTCTTGCTTGTTTAATGTTTTGGAGATTGAAATGAAACAGAATTGTTTATCACCCTCTGTTCCATGTGATGAACTCAGCTTTCATTTTGGGCCCTATCTCCATGCACATTGTGCAAAGTCTGTATTAAAAAAATGTACTTGAACCTTTTTTACATTTCAACAGTTTAGGAGTTAATGAGGAACATAAAAGCAAAAATTACCAGTGGGAAAGTAGTAGACTTGATGTAGGGATACCGTAATGATAATCTTGAGTTTGAAAAATAATCCAAGAATTCAATGATTCAGCAAAAGTTGTGCTGATGCTTCTTCCTATAAATTTTCATTCACCAGTAGATGCTTTAGTGATAGGCAATTGTACATTTTAAAAGAACTTGAAGTTTTTCATTTTTAATATTATTACTGTTGTTTCTTTATTATTTCCGGCTTCACTTTCTCGAAAAAATGTTGACCATACTCAACAATCTCTTGGTGACTTTTTTTTTCTTTTTGAATTTCAGATCAGTTGAGGAGCATTAGCCCTCCATGGGTATCTCATCTACTTCTGCAAGTTGTGGCAGCACCATTAGGGGGAATGACTACCACCATTCTAACTAATCCTTTGGACATTGTCCGTGCCAGACTACAGGTAAAGAAACTATAGATTATTGCCAGGATTATTTGAGCATGCAATTTAGACCAAAACATGTAATTTGGCTGTTACAATAAAAAAGACAGAATGCATCCAGACAGGTTTGTATTCTATAGGTGTTTAAGCACTGCCTCTGAATCCTGTTTTCCTTGAAGTTGTCTGAGCTCTAATTCCTTCACAGTTATTCGCAGTTATTGTAATACAACTTACACTTCTATTGATAATTTTCAAATTAATCTGGCAGGGAAATGTATTTCAAAATTAGTAGTATGAATGATATACATTGTCTGCAAATGAAATAGGAACACCTAGAACAAGTGCCACTACAGCCACCAAACGTTGGCCTTTTATTGGAGGCATTGAAGTATGCAAATGATCAATCACTCTTCAATACTTTGCATCCTGTTAGTGTGATGCAATCATTTGATGGCCATGTGGTATGGGAGGGTATAATACCACTAAGAGCATTGTTTGGCCACTTGTGTGCAGACCATACAGAGTACTTTCTGTGGTGTGGTCACATGATTGCATCATGCAGCTAGGATGCCAAGTATTGAAGAGTGATTGATCATTTGCATACCTCAATGCCTCCAATAAATGGCCAGAGTCTGGTGGCTGTAGCATTGCTCGTTCTAGGTGTTCCTATTTCATTTGCTGGCAATGTATATTTATTCAAATCCTGGGTTGTCAGATCTCCACTGCACCTGTTAGAAAAGAGGCAAATAAAAGGCATATTAGAGTGAGGAGAGGGGAGTGTCAAATATATGAGTCGTGCTGGGGAGTGTAGGGATGATTCATATGCCTAGGAAATACTGCTTATTGTAGGTGTTGTTTTATTGAATCCTATGTCATGCTGGCATATACGAGGGTCACTCAATAAGTTATCTACCTGAATAAGAAAGAAACATCCAAGGGGTAAAATAACACTTTATTTTTCAGTGTAGTCACCTTTTAACTCAACACACTTATTCCACTTTGATTCCAAGGATTTTATTCCCTGGGAATAGAAGTCAACTTCTTGTCCATCAAACCAATCAAAAACGGCAACTTTCAGCTCTTCATTGCATGAAAATCTTTTTCCCTGCAAAAATTTTTTCAAGTGTCTGAACAGAAAATAGTCACTAGGAGCCAGATCCGGGCTGTAGGGAGGATGGGTGAGCTCCTGAAAGCCACACTCCCTCACTGCTGCCTGAACTTTCCATGATTTGTGGACAGACGCGTTGTCATGGAGAAGAAGGACCCCCCTTGACAACTTTCCTCTGTGTTTTTCCTCGATGGCATCATGTACATTTTTCATGGTGGTAGCATAGGAATCGCCAGTGATTGTACACTCGTCTGGCATGAACTCAAGCAGCAGTAGTCCCTCACTGTCCCAAAACACAGTGGCCATAATCTTTCCTGCAGATTTCTGAACACGAAATTTGCAAGGTGTTGGCGATCCCTTGTGCTTCCACCGCATGGACTCCTGCTTGGTTTCGGGATCCCAGTGATGAACCCAAGTTTCATCACCAGTTACTATTCTGGGGAAAAAGTTTCCCCGATTTGTTTAGAAAACTCCAAGTTTTCCTTGCAGATGTCAGATCTGTTCTTCTTCTGAGCTGGAGTCAGCATTCTTGGGACCCATCGAGAACTGACTTTGGACAAGTGTAATTTTTCATGAATGATGTGAATCACTGTGCCCTCTGAAATCCCCAGTTCATGAGCTAAAACAGAGACTTTGGTGCGACGATCCTCCGGTATCGCACTCTCCAATTTGTCACATATTTCCTGATCAGAAGCCTCCACAGGGCGCCCCGACCTTGGGTCATCTTCGATCGACTCTCTTCCCCACTTAAACTGCTTGCTCCAAAATTTAACTGGTAATAAGAAGGCGAAGACACACCATAAACGTTAGACATACGTTCATGAATCTCCTTAGGTGCTTTCCCTTCTTTGGTGAGGAATTCGATCACTGAATGATGTTCAACTTTCGTCAAATCCATGACACAGACTCAGGAAAAGAAATCTAATGTGCTACCACTTTGAACGGACTTGAGCCACTGAGCTGGTATAGTGGTGGGGCACTCACGAGACCTGTCGAGACATGTCACAGCAGGCACAGGCCTGTTGCTCATCCCTTTCATATTCAGGTAGATAACTTATTGAGTGGCCCTCGTATAACCTGTACTATACTTTACACCTATATGTGAAAATTCTAACTGGATATACTTCTTATCTTTCTTTTCATTGTAACAGCCATGTTAAAAGTTCTAGTCTAGATGAGATGCATGCTAATGCAGGGTTCTATATAACTTTTCTCAAGAGAGAGAAAAATGAACAGGCACACTCAGATAGCCCTGTTTGAGTCACTTGCATGCCTCCTTATATCCATTGCATTTTGATTTCAGGTGCAGCGCCTGGATTCCTTTTCAAGGACATTTTTACTTCTGTGGAATGAGGAGAGATGGAACATTTTCACAAAGGGTCTTTCAGCCCGAATCTTCCAGTCATGTTTTTTCAGTTTTGCCATTGTCCTCGGCTATGAGTCAATCAAACGTATGAGTATCAATGAGGAGTACAAGGAGGGGGTACGTTGGTGATGTGGTGCTTTCCTTGTCTTTTTTCTCAGTAGGACAACTAATTTTTTTGTTTCCTGCTGTATGAAACATCCAAGTTTAGTGCAATATGGTCTAGTGATTGTTGATTGCTCCCATTTTACCTTAGAGAGCTTTAATGAATCTCTATGTTTCCATCTGAATAGATATGTATTTTCTCTGTCATGCCCATGCTGTCCCAATTGGCCCCTCCCTTTGACTGTGCAAGACAAGATATAAATCCTGAATTTGCTTCTTTCTTTGAATTGAGAGGTTTGTTAATCTGTAGAAGTAATATGATGAAACTGCCTGCCATATAGGGAGTTAAAATTATAATTGAAAATTTCAGAGAGGAACAACATTATCCTTCATCAGCCATGGTCTGTTGTTGAATGTATGAGTCATTCAATGTGAAACGGTCCAAATTTCAGGGAGTTGATTGCCCAACTGACTTGGATTTAGCTGTAAAAGAAAAAATAGGAAGAGAACCATGGCTGTTGGGGGTTATGAGAAACTGATGAATCCAAAAATCTCAACAGTCAAAATTGAATGGCCTCTTAGATATCCCTCCATCATATTTTAAAGGGGTAGGTGAAGATGACCCCCCTGGACCAAAAACCCCAACTTCCAAACTAATCAAGTTAAAATGCTCATTAATTTTTAAATTAAATACTTATCTTATTTCATACCTTAACTAGGAAGAAGTTTGCAATTTTTTTAATCTAGACAATTTTTTCCTTTCCACTTAGAGCTTCTGCTATAGGTAGTTTAGACCAAGAAGGACTTATTTTGCTTAAAATGCCCATTTTCAAACTATTTTTCATTGACTCTTTTTTTGTTTTATGGCATAATATCTTTGAGGAATTTGAAATGGTCTGCAATTTTTGTATATGCCTGTATCTGGAGCTAAGCAAAATTGATTAAAAGTCAATGTGTACAAAATTTGATGAATGTAAAATAAAGAACATAACTAGTGAGGCATAATAATTGATGAGAAAAGGTATTGGGCTTGTCTAAACCAGGAAGAAAAACTCCTAAGCTGGATTCATTGCCAGCTTTCCCATAGCTGATTTTTTGGAAGGTTGAGAATTTCTCATTTTTTAAATAAAAAAATTTATTCATCAAGACCTGGAAACACCGATTGAGTTAAAATTGTCTGATTTCAAGCTTTAAAATGAGCTATAAACCAGCTTTCTGACTTGAGTGGTTGTGGGAGATGGTGGTCCATGGACTTTTACTTCCCCCCCCCCCCCCCTGCCCCCTTCTCCCTAAATGTATGGAAGCATATCCGGGGGCCGTTGGACCAAGACAATTGAAATTTCAGATTTACCAGCGCCTCTTATCCCTCAATATCGACTGTACTCTACTGATATTATAGTCTAGTCACTGGGAATATGGCGAGTTTGACAGGTCACCCCATTAGAGGTCATAAAATGTCTGCTAGTTGACAGCCCTCTCCCCTAATCTCCAGCTTGGAAAAACAGGGTTGCCTCAGGCAGTTTTTATTCACAAGAACAGAAGGAATGCTAAATGTGAGCGGGAGTCGTTGACCTCTCAGGAATAACACAGGGACGCACATGATGAAATTGCTTGCGTGAGATCGTAGGGACTGCGAGAAAATATACCTGAAAATGGGCTATTACTCCAAGTTCCTTTTCCTCAACCTCGAATTTATCACTTACACGCACACATACCCTTTTAATGACCCAAAAATGGTTCAATGTGCCCTCCTCCACAATCTACAACAGCCTCATGTTACTCGCTTCATGATCGCATGATCTCTCATCAACCAATCCGTATCATGCAGGGGTGCACGGGAGAAACAGGCGACAGCAGCAGCGCGACTTTGGAAAGAACTCAGGAAAGATGTTTTCAGGAAATTTTTCATTTTTTTAAAACTGTAATAGAGGCCATTTCTCTGAAGCAAACCCCCCCCCCCCCCCAAAAAAAAAAAA
>CAJPEV010000534.1:60360-112567 GCA_905338385.1 Darwinula stevensoni
TAAAGAAAACCCCCCCCCCCCCCCCCAAAAAAAAAAAAAAAGACTATAATTCGAAAGAAAATTGAACAAGCTTCATTTTGCTTTAAAAAAAAACTGATATTGGCCCAACAGGGTCCAAGTTATTAAACTTCAAATTTGGGGCGGTTTTTTTTTTGCCCACCCTGTATATACTCACCTTTGAAGGGAAGATCCATGTGGCATCCGTGTCAGAATGTCATGTCTTTGACGGTAGGAGTTAATCCGCTGACAGACCGGGGAGACCCTGAATGACTCATTTCCCATTTTTCTTTTCCTTCTACTGCCCATATTCCCAGTGACTCCACTATATGCTCGTATTTCTGTTGATATTCTCCAGGGCTCCACGTTAGTAAACACTCTGAAGGAATCCATACCATACGTCCTGGCACTTCTAGGTTGCAGTTCAGCTAAACGGACGTAATATCAATTCGTAGCCAGCATTTTCCTGTTTCTGACCGGGGATAGGCATTTGAGAAATCTTGCCTTTTCCATTTCCTTGGTGAGACTTATCGTTTAGTTCGATATCGATGTCTCCATGCAAAAAAATATCACTGCAGAGAATATCCTACCCTTCCTTCCACCCACCCCTTTCCCTCCGGCTACGGAAATGAGGATATCTTTGACTCTGGAAAAGCAATCTGGAGGACGAGAACCTACGGAATGGGGGGGGAGGGGGGAAGGGAATCTGCCCGAATTTTGGTGGCAGCTGGTGAAGATACTAGCCATGTAATTTTCAAGTGCCAGGCATCATCTGGAAACTGTTCAATCCCAAACAAATTTGGCGAACCGTGTACAATCGATTCCCTGTCGGGAGTAAAAAAAAAATTTGACTAAGTGAAACACGCACGAATTTTAACAAAATCAAGCGCTGAAACTTTGTAAGAAATGTTGCCTAACTTTCGCGGCCTGTGCCAATAATGATGACAAGTGAAATTGGAATGCGATAAAAAATTGAACAAGTAAAGATGGATTCTTACTCAAATTTTCCATTTTTGTCCTTCGCTGCTAGCAGCCGTTGCGAGAGCCCGAGTGGGGTGGACCGCTGCATCTCGGAAATGTTGGAACTATTTCAAATAGTCTGCACCTCATCATTCGTTGATGAAACATTGACACCACATGTTCTTTTCTTTTTTTAAGAAAAACCTTTTTATTTGTTAAAAATATTTATTTTTATTCATACAAGGGCAGCCTAAAACCATCGCCTTGCGGCCAGAAAAATACCGCATGCCGTGGTCGGATTCGAACCTGGACCTCCTGCGTTCAAGCCCGAGCCCTATCCACGGTGCTACGGCAATGCGGTCGATATTATCCTTTCTATTCGAGCTAGGGCTGACAGCCCTAGCCCGGTTTTCATTCTCTTACATAGGTGTTCCAACTAATCTCGACCAAAATTTGGCGTAGCTAACGACGCCGCATTGTGAGCGCCACTGTCGCAACTCGTCACAGCGTTATAGTGGAAGCACGCCTCATTCCATATCCGTCGTTAGTGAAACGTGCGAGAAATGAAATGCAATAAAGAGGGGATAGAGACGAAACCGAATGGATTGACTACTTCTAGAATCAGTTTTTCAGCTGTGGTAACCTACATAACAGGGAATATGATTAGTCACTGACTATTTTGCTTTTTACATAAATCATAAACGAATGAAGATACCACAATTGCAAGAATTCAAATTTAGCTCAAATTTATTGTTCATTGCATGGAGCCTCTGACCTAGAATTGCATTAACTGGACGGCGGCCTCAAGTCCTTCCAATGTTTTTGGTCACTGACCAAACTATTTTTCTTTAAAATAACCCTACAAACAGAAATCACATGGGTGAAATCAGGGCTACATGTTAGCCAGTCGATGACTCCGAGCCTAGCTTTTTTTCGAACCAATGCCGAACCTGGAATGTATTTTTCCAAATTTCATAGCGGGCAGCTATTTAGGAGCGTTTGTCTATTGAAAATATTTCCTTACCTTTATGTTCTATACAGTTAAAAATGTGGAGGGATTTCTGAGACACCCACTATATTAAATAAAACGTTAAGTATAATACTGTATATCAAAATAAACGAACACTCCCCCCTCCCCCCATTAAATCGGGAATGTGGGGTGGGAGCTGATAATTGATAGTATGTAAAATACAAACTTAATGATAAAGCCTACTCAAAATGCTCACACAGCAATGCAACATTTTCTGAAATCTCTATGTCCAAAGCCTAAGGTCCTTAAGCTTTGGATATGGGGATCATCTTGCCTAAATGAGGTTTCAGCATTCAGCCCCAATGATTCTGTACTCCAGAAAGAGTTACAAATGAAGCAATAAATTTTTTTGGCACACGTAAAGTTTCACGTTCCAAGAAACTTTCCAAGAAATTGATTTTATTTTTCCCTCTTCCTGGGTTGCAAATACTTTACATGATTGGGAGTGCAACGTTTTCCTTCGTGATGGAATTATTCCATCAAAAAATATTCTTCAACTCTCTCCATTCCGTGGCTTACATTAATATGGGCTCCTCTCCTTCCTTTTTTTTGCGAACCCAATCGTATAGAAGACGGTGATAATGATGGATCTAGCAGAAATGCAGCCGCAGGGAACTCTTGTACAATTGAGTTCTCTGGAAAAGGGGCGTATGTGCCCGTACGCCCTTTTTCTATATCCGTGTGCATGTGCTGCTTTAGGTGACTAGACATATGATATGGTGGTCAGCTAGTAGTTAAGATGCGTATTCAGCAAAGGATAAGCAGATTTTCCTATGCTTTCACTGTACGAGGTATAGCAGGCCAACTGCCTGGTAATTTCAATATGGCTGCCTCCATGAATATTCCATTTGCACTTGCATACTAAATGATTTTGGTGGAATTATTTCGTCCTTTTAAACTGAAAGTGAAAATGACGAAGAAACCAGACATGAGGAAAGGGAAAGAAAGAGGTCCTGTCATTCAAGCCACTGAATGGATGTGAGAAATAGGAGATATCCATGAAATAGTTGAAGATTCAGATTGTGAATGCATTAATAATGGATCACTGCTGAGTGATTGGTGAATGAAACGTGTCCTGAATATTAACATTTTCATTGCTATTTTTCAAGAAACGGTTTATTTGAAATCTGTAGATGCATTTATTGATTAATTATTATTTTTATCTAGGAAGAAGTGGTGAAAGGCTCGTTGGAAAAAGTTCCAGCAGTGCGGATATGGAAAAAGGGCGTATGTGCATTAACACTTTTGCCAGCATCCCAGCAATGTGAGAGAAAGAAATTCATTTAAACCCCAAGCTCAATTATAAAAAGGTCTAAGATACAATTTTACTGATAATTAAGTTTTGACCAGCTTCAGATTAGCTATGGGAAGTTTTTATCGTTTATCTCGAATTGCATCTTTTGCACATTCGCCCTTTTTCTAGAGAACTCCTCAATTTTGGTTTCGTTTCCATCCCAATTGTAAAAGACTCCGTCTTTAGCCAGACTCCATCACCTGTATCTTTGTCCGTCTGTCTTATTTTGCATCGTATAGCCTTCGCTTCCTTCTCAGCAGCGCCCCCCCAACATCTTTTATTCATTGTTGACATGGAACTGTAACGCTAATTCATCGAGGTCGTCATGTTGGTACATGGTTCTGTTGTCCTCTCTCGTACAATATCACGAAACGTGACGTTTTATTATTGCAAACAATTTTACAAAACTTGTAAAATTGTTTGCAATAATAAAAAAGTTATCTATAAACTATTTTTTAGCGAGAGAACAGGTCCACACCTTAATGTTTGGATTGGTTCCAGAATTACTGACATTGTTAATTGTAAAGGAAAATGTAATATTTTCACACTTACTCTTTAAGTTGTTTTCATTCATTGGTGAATATTTAATAGAGTTAGGCCTCGTCCTCGCTAGAAAGTTTTGTATGCAATTTTTCTTTCCAAGTCGACTTGCAAAAAAACTTTCGTCGTTTTTGAAAGTTTCGCATGCGAGATTTTCAAAGCTCTAGATTTCTTCGGAAGTTTCCTTACAAAAATATTTCTTTTCCCAAAATTCTTTCATCATCTATGCAAGAAAACTTGATGGTGTGGACGAGGCCTTAGGATTAAAAAAAGGGGGGAGGAGGAACTTTCTCGTAAAATTAACAAACTGAAGAATTCCGGAATGAGTTTGAACATTACGGTTTCCTTCTAAATTGTTTATAAATATGTTACAGGACTGCCACGACCTGTTAGTAGAAGCCTTTAAATTCGCTTTCAACAACGAATGAAAGAGATCGTAGACTGTCATTCGACATTATGAGGCAGGAATCACGGAGCGGGCGATAATCTGTAAGAAAAGGATCGTGACATACCCCAAATCCCCTCGAGAGGCTAAACTTGGCGAGGAGTTTGGCATGCACACCTTCCTCGTGTCGGCTGGATTTTACGAAAAGTTTATGCCACGCCATGCAGAACGGAAAAGCTGATGGCTTCTGACATGACGGGGAGGAATTCCTCGGCTCTCTTGCCTGCGACAAAAAACAGGGTCTTCGTCTGGCTTTTTTGCGTACGAAGCAGAATATCCCAGGTTTCCCACGAGGGGGGAACGTCATGCCATGTTCCAGCCTTCCAAGGAGAGCTAGAAAGGGACAGGGAAATTATGAGGGTGATATGGCTGACTGAAGACCGGATGGGGGGAATTTCCGTATTTTTGCGTCCCATCAGGAAGACAGGGATTTTGCTTTCAACATAAATTCTCCTCTCTGCTTTCTGTTCAGGGCGTGGGAAGGAAAACTTAACGCTCCATCTCCAATTAGAGACGTGCGAAAGGCACCTTTTCCAAGTGTGCCCTGCCGACTATGGGGACTTGGTTCAGTTTTTTGTTTTTGCTTCGCTGTTCAGTCCCGCTCCCTTGCGTCTTCTTTTAACCTCCGTTCCAGTTTATCTGACTTCTTTTCCGGGGGGAAGAAGTCACTGCGCCATCTTACGAGCAGTGTTGTCAAATTCGGTAACTGCTGTATGTTTCAGTGCATTCCAGTCCTTCAAAAGTTGAAAATTGTAAATTTAACGATATCCTCGCATAGGCCTATTTCTTGTTTCCTGTAATCTGTTATTGACCCTCAGAATATGGGGTACTGTACAAGTGCAGACATGCGAGTGTTGTGAGTTAAGCACATGATGCTGAGAAATTAAATAAAGAAACCAGCTTGAAAACCAACCTCCCCCCCTCCCCCCCCCCTTCCACCCTTTTACGGTAATATATGGACTCCAGCTATGGCATCCACTGGCTGAATCTCTGCTTGAATTCTGAATCGGCATGCGAGTTCGTCATGGATACCTGTGGCAACTCGGTGTTGATACGTAACGGTTTCATCTATCCGATCGTGCAAATCATTGTCTGGTCGGGAAAGATACGAAAGGAGAGACCTGGAGGATATAGAAATGTTTGCGATGTATGAGGCCTTTATACCTGTTGGGTAGGCGAACGAGATTTAAAAAAAAGTATCCCCTGTGAAACGAATGCGGGTGGAAGGGGCGGGGCATCGTTGTGTATCTGCCGACCCTGAATAGACTTGGCAACGTGGCACTTAGATCCGGGCCTCTAGGGCTTCGGTTCCAGTGCATTCACTTCTCTGCACGTCTCTGGTTGCCCGCTCAACCCGTCCATCCTCGTATCAACGGATGGTGACAGGACAGGCCCGAGAGGCCTAGTACAGCAACTGCGCATATACTCTCGCCTGCGAGCGCTCTCCCATTCCTTGCAACCGTACCCCCCCCCCCCCCCCCCCCCCCCCCCCCCCCCCCCCCCNCCCCCCCCCCCCCCCCCCCCCCCCCCCATTCCAGCGCTCTCTCCAGTTCAATTTCATTGACATCAACGAAGAAGTCCAAGGATTATTCTGACAGCTGAGATTTCAGAAACGTGACAAAGAGCCAGCGAAAAATTACGACTACTAAAATAGTTGAAAGTTTGTTCCGTTTCTTTTGCTTCGATCAGCCTAACCTTAGAAAATTCCCTGAGAATATGAGCATGTGTGCGTTAACTGCTTTTGGTGGCTTGAGGGCGTTTCACACTCGGCGCGTCACGCGTCCTTCGTGTCAATGCTAGGGAAGATAGGCAGACGTACGCATGTCCACTTACATCAAGGCTTTTCACAAAACGCTAGGCTTGCGTTTTCAATTGAACTCATCCCAATCCCACTCACAAGCCTTGCGTTTTGTGAACACCTTCGGATGTTAGTGGACATGCTCATAGGGGCCGAATTCTAAAAAAATGTTAGGGGGGGGGGGGGCGGTCCTTGAAATAACATTGACGGAATCGTTCCAGGATCCAGTGGGGTAGCTCAGTATTATTATGGTGGCTGCTTGACGAGCGGAGGGGGAGAGTGCTGGGCATGGAGAGAGACAAGGGCCCTCGACCTTCCATCTCATATCCTAACGTAGTGACGGGGATCTCTCAGTTGGAGCTCTAAACAGATAGGAAAATCATATTTTTCATATCTTTCATGAAACAGCATTTTGTTTCCCATGTTCCATGTGCTGTACCTTTGTTGTACTTGGCCATTCTCTGGGGCCCCCTCCCCCCAATAATATTATGGGGGGGCACGTACCCCTTTCCCCCCTATGGGTTCGGCGCCTATGGACATGCTTGTGCATGCGTGCGTCTGCCTATCTGCCCAAGCATCCACGGGAATGACGTATGATACAAAGTGTGAAACGCCCTTTACGCTTAGACATCATTCACCGTTTCCTAAATACGATTCAAAGTTAAATCCATCCCCTAGTGATTCTTTTCAAGTCCTCTTGAAAACATTAGGACCTACCCTTGCTGGCAGCCATCAGTCGCTTTTGGTAACTGACGGAGTTGTAACTTCAGAAGAGGTAGGCTCCATCGGTATCCTTGCTTGATGCTTCTCAACCCCAATGTCTGAGCTTGATTACTCACCAATGTTTTGAAGAAGAGATGTGGGAGCGGTCGTCGTTCCACGAAGTATCCCTAATCTGGTCTCTCAATCTGACTAAAAAGTGAAATAACGCTTTCTAACCTCAATAATTGGTATGGTGCTCACATTCTTGGAGAAACTGAAGGATTCGTTGACCATCATGATAACTCGTTCCTCCATGGTGGTGAAATGTGATAGTTTCCATGAATTCCTTCGTTCCCACACCCTGAAAATGTATTATCATCTAGTCCCATTTATGAAAATTATTTCAGATTCGTCGTGAATCATCGGTGTCGTCTCGATTCCCTTCTTGGACACGAGCGGCTGATATGAGCGAATTCAGGAATAAAATCCAGAGAAATTTAATATGGGTCGCTGAAGCCTGGATTTGATGGCCCCTTGTTCCTCCACAACTTCTGCATCTAAAAAGAAGATGCCTCTGAGGGATAGGAAAGAGGAATTCAGGAAGCTTCGAAGGAGGAATCTCTGGAACATCATCATAAAAGTCGTTTCGCATACATTGTGTTCCACCTATCAAAATGAATGTACTTCAGTATGCTGCATGGATACAGTATCCTTGTGTATGCTGCCACTCAACGATAATGTTAGATTAGACTGTGGGCTTCCTGGATAAAAACGATAAGAATGTCCACATTTACATGAGAAAAGGTAGCCGGTGAACTTCGTGACGTCATCGAAGGTCATTCTGGCGACAATAAGTACCCTACTTGTCTGGATTATAAAGAACAAAAATGAGATTCATGCAATACATTCAGTCTTGTTTCTTGATTTGCATTATGAATCATTCGAAAATAATTTACCCATGGAACACCAGTTTTAGCTGTTTGACGTGAATATCACGAAGAGCGAAAATATGCAAAATATTCGAGACTAGGTAGGGAATATTCCAATATTGGGTAGTATCTGAACTCCGCGAATCGACACACACTCCAAGCAGTGATAGGCAAGGTCATGGCAGAGACTTCTACGTGCATATATCAAGATCGTGCCCTCCTTCCCTCACCGAAGCCACTTTAACCCTTTCACCGACCAGTTTCGCAGACGCCTATTACACGGGAGCTCGTAAAATTTACGGGCATGCCGGTCAAAGGGTTCACGTGTCATGAATACTTGACTGTCATCGATCTTTACGAAGGTGGTGGAGATGACGTCGGCACGATGAGAGAGGCCGTTGGCGAGTCAACAAGACAGTGGGAAACATCCCATTCTTGTGTTGTTTGGTTTCTCTTGACCCTTGCTCTGGAGAGTCCTACATCGAGAAGCCGGGGGGGGGGGGGGGGGGGGGGGNGGCGTGCCACCCTCGAAGCCTCTATTCTCGGAGTCCTCTCATAATCCTGCTGGCATGCATTCTTCCGTGAGCTTGCACTTAATTATATCTGAAATCTCTGAAAGATACATTATGGTTTCGTGTCGTCACGAATCCCTTCGTTCTCACTGTGGACCTCGCTCTCTCCTCGTTCAGGCAGAGGATAGAAAAGGTTTTCATCATCTCGTTTGTCCCCACGATCTGAAACACATAAAAGGAAAACATCCACAGAGCCAGGTTGCCCTGCAGCACCAAATATTTCATAGAGGCCACATAGAACGTGTCCTACTAAAAAATGGCGTGAATGCATCTCAGGATTTTTGGGGGGGGGCACCTCAACTAAAAAGGAATGCAACATCTTTTCGGAATGTGCTTGTTAATTCGAACGAATAGGAAATTCAGGTAAATGCAATTTGCAACTCCAGGACCTGAATCCAATCCAACCATTTACTGGTCATCTTCAAAGCATTCCCTCTTAAGGCCCAACCTTGGGTAGCCGTTTTATTCTGCCCTGAGGGCAGTAACTGAGAAAATGACAGATGAATGAAGTCTGAAGTTAGAAAAATGACAGATGAATGAATACTGCAGTTAGCGAAAGGTATGATTGACTCCATTCTCGATGGATTTATGGAGAAACCAAGGGCAGCGTGAGCGAGGTCCACAGTGAGAACGAAGGGATTCGTGACGACACGAAACCATAATGTATCTTTCAGAGATTTCAGATATAATTAAGTGCAAGCTCACGGAAGAATGCATGCCAGCAGGATTATGAGAGGACTCCGAGAATAGAGGCTTCGAGGGTGGCACGCCGGATTGCGTCAATGGCTTCTTCATCCAATATTCATGCATTCCGTCCTGCAGAATGGACGAGCAAAGTTCTCCGATGATAAAGAGAAAGAGGAAGCGGCAAAACTGATCGGCAACGTCAAGAAGAGATATCACAAAAATCCTAGCCTCTGCATAATCCATTTATAAATGCGATGATTGAGGGCAGCAACGAAATGGAGCGGAATCAAGCCTTCTTCTTGCCATCTACATCAGCGAGGAACGTTCGCGGATTGAACTTTATCTTTCACAATCCATAGATGAATACGTCTCCAACAGATCTGCAAAATAAAATTGAAATCTATTCAGCAGAGGCAAGGCGATGAGCAGTTATTTAAATGAAGTCGGATATTGGAAATGGAGCTCGTGCCGCTTAGCGGATAGGAGGAAACGCCTGAGCACTCTGCTTGCTTCCAGGCCGCAGCGGAATTCTCCTCCATCGCGTTCTTCTGGGTGGCCTTTTCTTGCAGATGGTACGAATAGATGGATATTATGTTTCCTTGAATCCTCTCGCTGCACTTGGCTTTTCCTAAAGTTTCTCCGAGAGGATGACTGAATAGAATGAGCACAAATTAATTTCGTCCTGCTTTTACCCTAAGCAGACAACATGAAATTGAGTATCAGTTGAGTGCAGAATGCTCTTGGGCAGGGGTTACAACCTGAGACTCGAGAACTGATTTGCCAAAAAATAGGCAAAGAGAGGACCTTAGGCTCCGCTTTGTCGTAGATTTTCAACGCAGATCTTTAGATTTTTAAACCTCGCATCGAAAGTACTAATGGAGAAGATGGGAGCCGTTGCCACCTACAGGAGCTGGCGGTTCCTGGTCGTACTCGCTGTCCCAGAAATAAGCTATCTACCAGAAATCAAATTCTATCGGAGTTGCTTCAAAGCAGCTCTGAAACGAGGAAGTGGGAAAGGAGTAGTGAATAAAGCAGTCAATTAACCCACGTGGAATCGTGGGCTAATCGCATCCATCGATGCAACTTCCAGCGTGCCCACAACAGACTGAGGTGGTTATCACGAATGGGACTAGATGTCTCTGGCTTCTACGTCAACATGGCGTCTCAAGGTATGTTCAACACGCGGCTTCAGCGTCATCATTCTTTCCCTCCCTTGCCCATGTCTCCTTCGCTTACGTTTGAATTATGCCATAGCGTACTGTTGCGATAACTGAATCGAGCAATGTTGAGAGAGTAATAGCTAATGCATGGCCTTGACCTGATGCTCCCTATCCGCCAGCGACAGCGGGTGCCGCTAGCTTAACTAATTTTAACCCTTGCTGAACCAAGCTTACCCTAAACTTTAGACGCTTAAGACAAGGCTCAGGTGATAGAAAATAGAGTCCTTCCTTCATTCACAGGCTGAGTACCATTATGTCCAAACCATGTTGGCCACCGTGATGATTCTTGCCCAGCATACCCAGGCTTAGGCCACGTCATTCAACAATCCTGTACTGGGAGTGAGTCATAGACTGG
Organism: Darwinula stevensoni; assembly: GCA_905338385.1. Classification (NCBI taxonomy): domain Eukaryota; kingdom Metazoa; phylum Arthropoda; class Ostracoda; order Podocopida; family Darwinulidae; genus Darwinula; species Darwinula stevensoni. Next base: position 70,890 of record CAJPEV010000534.1, read on the forward strand.
CAGGCCAAGCACAGCAAGTAGGCCTTGACAAAGCAAAGAAAACATAGTATTGAAGCATTTTTATGAAATTTGATAGGACCGAAAGCTTATGTCAGACCACTTTTCCCAAGCTTGTGTAGGCATACACCTAAGGCAATCCTGTACTAACACAGTGATGTATCCGCAACCAAAGAACCTTTTCAGACATGGTTAGACTTCAGTATTTTGCACTTTGACTTTCATGAAGGTATGCCTGGCAAGTATATCATGTAGCCTAACCTTGCCTTTTGAATAGTATCTACAACCCAAGAATTAACGGATGATACCATAAGCCCAACATACCTCATCTCCATGCAAAGATACCAGTGTTGAAGTTGGCATAAAAAATGCCTTTGAGATTGGTGTCTCTGGTGACCACTTTTAACTTTAGGTTATCTCTCATTGTTCTTCCCTCCTCTACTATTTCACTTCCTTTCTATTGGTATACCATAATGAAGTGAAAAATAAAAGCATTCCCTGGAGCTTTTTGAGTGGATAGAGCTCTTTCTTTGCCAGTTCATGGCCTGAAATTCTATGCCATGATCACAGCAAATTCTATATCATTGGAAAGTTCATTTCATCTCCTTTAATTCCTTATATAATGAATGATGACTTTTTCAGGACATTGGATAGGGAAATTAAGAGCAGATGGAAGGGTCTACCTCACCTGTTGTTTTTACATTGCTCAATTTTTTTTGGAATGCTGTGTTTCTGTTAACTTCCAAGCCATTGGATAATGATTCTTGTAATATTTTTTTTATTTATCAACCAGATGAAAATAATAATTCCAGCCTAAGTACATAACGCATACATGAAATTCATATATGCATAGTGGTGGTGTATCAATCACATCCATGGTGTCAGTGAGCTTTATTCCCAGGTTATAACCATCAAGTAATTTTCATCAGAGACAATTGATCTTTCTTTATGAAAATGCAAATTATTTCTTCAGGAAAGAATATGCTGGAAGTTAAAGGCAGAAAATGCTATCATGCACTTTTTGAGCCTTTTATCTTATTCATGCTAATAGGTTGTATAGTAGCCATTGATGTGTGAGAAGGGAAGGAAAATACTGAACATACAATGTCATGTGTGCTCTGTTTTCATCACCCACTTGTATATGTTTCATTACTGTTATACTCAGTTTTGATTGAGCTGTTAATGAGATCTTGGGATGCAAAAGCCATGAACCTTGGAGCTGTTTGAACAATGATTGTTTTTATCAAATGAACAATGAAAACATAACTACATACAGTGGCCAAGAAGATTGGTCATAGTTATAAGTTTAATTTATTCAAATTAAATGTAATTTTAACGTAAGTTTAAGATGGTTCCCTTGTCAGGTAACTTTAAAGCTAGTTATGCCATGCTTAATCACAAATAAAGTTTTGATATTTAGCTTAATTGTTTCAACTGGAAAAAGAAAAAATCAGTGTCAGGGAGCTGCTCTCTATTCTTCCAGCTCTCATGGGGCAGATTTCTCAAAATAGAAACTTGGGTATAGTATTCATGACTACATCACATCAAGTTAAGCACTAATCACTGGCAGAATCTGCTCATGAAATTCAAGACTCCACCTCATGTAATCACATCTTGACAACAGAAAAGAATGGGCTCCATCTGACAAAATTTATGCATCTCCAACAAGATTCTTTTTCCTGTCATATTTCTAGCCATTTCTATGATACCATTGCTTCTCAAGCAAGGTGACTGGTGCATGTAAGAATCAAAATACATTCTTCTTGATCTTTTCCTAGAAATTAATTGAACTGATAGTGAGTGACTTTCAACCAAAACATGGTAAAATAAAAAATTTAGTAAAATGTCCTTGTTAGAAATTGTGACCTGTCTTCTATGTGGAATCACTCCACTGAACATTTCCTAACTTCTTTCATTACTCTGTATATGAGCCTATACAACTGTATCTATCAGGATTTACTGCATTCTTGTGGATTTTCTATGGTCATTCTTGCATTCAATAGGGAGAACTTGAGATGCATCAGCCTTGCTACTTTTCTATGAGCCATTGTATTAGTTTTGCCTATTAACTTTTATATAAAAAGGTGGTATGTATTTGTAAATAAATAAATTATTTATTTATTTATTTATTTAAAAGTGAACCTACCTAAAGTTGAAATGAAGCTTAGTTGCACTTAAACCAGAATTATATACTATACAGGGTGAATCTTAAGTCTGGAAATATAGGCTTTGCAGCACATGCTAAATGTGTCTTTCCATTTTTTCCCATGTATGTTTGTGGTTGCTTTACCCATTCATTTTATACGCTCTTGTTCACTTTTGCATATTTGGAATTTTTGCTGCCAACTCTGCTTCTGCATTGTGTATGATAAGTTGTCAATCAGGATGCGACTGGATGATCCTTGATCTGGATGGTGTTAGATGTTTCAATGACTTCTTTCAAAGAACTAGGGCAATACATAATGATTACCTTTACATGTTCCCATTTTGCCAGAGACATTGCTTGGGATGTTATTCATGTGTTACAAACAACATCTGCTACAAAAATATAAAGCAAAAAAAAAAGTGGAAAACCTATGTTTTCAGACTTAGAATTCACCCTGTGTAATAATTCATGCATGATAACCTCTCTTTCCAAGTGCAGCATTTATGAATGAATGGAAGTTCATTTCAAATGTAGATGTTTAGAAAAATGCAAAAATGACCAGGTTATATGTTAAAATTCAATTTCAGGTACTTTTTTATTATTATCTAGGAGTATTTTAGATAATCTTCCTAAACTGCTCAAAATGCCCTCTCATTTATGGACTTCATTCTGTTTTTCAGAAAAATAATAGCAAAAATAAGTTGATGCCACCTTCTAGATGCCCCCTTCACATTCTTCTGGTGCCTCAAAAGTACAGTTAGGTTGTGTACAGCAACCTTCAAAGGGGTGTGAGAGAGGGTAGAGAACTGATGTGAAGAATGCCCCTCCCCAAAACTAAACCTTTGGGGTCTGAGTATTTTGAATATGTGAACACTGTCATTCAATTTTTTAAAATCCTTCATCACAAGGCCAATACAAGATAACTCAGGCGTGGACCCCAAAAGGTTAAGGATGGCATCATGGACAAAAGCTGTCATCTGGGTGCTTAAATTATTCACCCAGACAGTGCCTGTTGCTTATTATCTTCTTTAGCCATTTGATGAAGAAGAGCATAAGTATCTGCCAATTTTCTTGCACAAGCATTCCCCCAGAGTCTGCTTTAGAGTGATTGCATAATTTGATGGAATGGAAGTAAAATCTATGTTTATGCATACGTTTGAATTAGAATTGGAGCAGTTGGACCATATGAAACTTCTTTTTGTAAAGACTATCTGAAAAGAAAGCTCTGACAGACAACATCCAGTTTTCCTTTAGTAACTTAATTAATTGTACCAAGAAGCAGGGCTGATGCTGAATTATTTATTTCATAATGGAATTGAAATTGTGTATTGGTGTGATTGGAATAGAATTTACAAATGGTAAATACCTGAAGTTTGTCTTGAACTAACTCCCTTGAATGCCTTGATAATTTTCAAATGGAATCATTCCAGTTTTGTTCAGTTCTCCAATTTAGGAAGTGGTTTCAAGCATTGTTAATTTCAAGCATGGTTTTGCATACATTATTTAGCTGAACGCACAGCCATATACAAACCTACACAACATCGTACGTGTGCATGTATGCACACACTGTCCCCATTCATGCATCTATAGTAACAGTGTGATCCACCTGCTTAGTGTGATTGGGGTAAGGAGAGGAGAAGGTAGAGCAGTGATCACAGAAGTTATTGCAGAGCAAAGTCCTCACACTAGATGTTAGTGGTTAAATAAAAGCAGCCTGACCATTCTAGCTGATTACATCAATCAATATCTTATTTGAAAGGTTTCTTGTAGTACTAAGCTTTAATTAAACTCATGTGTTTTAAAAACAATATATAAATTTCAAGTGTCAGTTTTTCTAATTGAAGGAAGAAAGCAAGTTTGAGGATTTATTTGAAGTAGAAGGGATCAACAACCAAACTGCATGAGCTCTGAGTCCTGTTTAGTCACTTCTTTATAAGAAAGAACTATCTTCAATAAGTTTGAATATGCAAAAATCGCATAAATTCGTGAAATTCAACTGCAAAATTCTTTCATGGAACTTGAGAGTGAGGGAATTAAGCTGCATTTTAGGTAGCAACATGTTAACTCTAAGAGAAAAACCAAGTCCTATCACTTTTATATGCTCCACCAAACCTCTACAAGTACAGCGTTATCAAGGCTACGAGAAGTTGTGGAGATCCTTTCATCAGGCATAAGAAGATAGTAAGGGATTTAAAGGTAACTTCTCAATTTGGTTAGCCACTGGTTTACTGATGTTGCTTAATACTGTGCCTGATTAGCATAATTAACACTGATCATTTGACATGGAATGACGATGGTCAAGGCTTTTTGGGAAATACAGGTTCTGCTTACAATACTCTGCAAACGTGAGGCAGCAGAGTATTGTAAATCAGGGATTTATATGTACAGATACTTCGTGTTGAAGGTATCTAGTTGCAGATCAGAATATGTTGTCATGAAGTAGAGGAGGTATCTCAATGAGGTTTCTTTTGAGGTCTGGAAGGTTTCAGTTGGAAGGGAACGACTGTATCGTGGTGCGTTAAAGATATACGGCGGATATTCGAATGACATTTTCTGACAGCAGTGTATGGGTAGAGATTACGATCGTGGGTTAGGAAATATTTTTCTCTACTTTTGTTGCAACTTAAGTCGAACCCCCTAAAGCAGGGGCGGCGAAAGTGTGCCCACGCAATGTTTCCGTGTGGCCCGCGGGGAAATTGTGAGAAATAAAAAAATAAGAAAGGGAAGGACAAGGAACCCTTACCTGGATCCTTTGGCTAGCAGTCCCCCTTCCCTCCGTTCCTATCATTCTGTGTTCTTGGTCCTCCTTTTGGATTGCACGGTATACTAAAATCAGAATTTATTACTACACAGATGTATTGAATGAGCTCATCACAAATAGGCTTCGTTATTTGGAAGGATATGCTTTCATGACTTCCAGCTTCCGAGTTGTATATCAAAATAAAAGTTTACAACTATGGCTTTATATGAGAATCCTTGAGTAAGAAAGTTTTGCAAATATTATGAAGAAAGATAAGACGGAGTTTGATTGTCCTGGTGTCACGCCATCCCCCACAAGGACCAGAAGACCCTCTAGGTCAAGGGTACTGTTACGTCATTCACTACATAGGGCACAACTGGAAATTCCGCAAATCTGGTCAATATGAAAGTCGATTCTGTCTCGTATCTCTTTCGCCTTGTCCCAACCCTTTGCGAGAGTCTTAAATGCCGGGGGGGGGGGGGGGGTCGTTTCAAATCGTCATGGACGCTAATATCTATATATTCTTTTTTTCATATTCCACTTCTATCCCCGAAGGTTAGCAAGATGCGTTCTGTTGTAATACGTATCTTGGGATCGAAGATGTTGGGAGATGACCCTCGGTAGCAATGATTGCGTCAGCAAATTCCGCTGCACTTCATTTCCAACCGTTTGCAGGGCGTCATATGATATTGTAATCATTCTACATGGTGAATTTATACGGAAGCTGACTAAAGAGAAAGTCTGTTGGAAGTGATAGAAGCCAACTTCAGGGCCAGGATTCTCATGCATATTTATTCAAAGATGAACGACGAATGACGAAAATTTGCACTTCTTGCTGGGGAGTAGACTAAATGTTTATTATAGGCTAAATATTTGGTTTTTACCCGTGATCTCTTAGGTCGCTTTGTTTTGCCTGACAGTCGTATTCCCGGAACAATGCGTGCCGCCGGAAAAGCCTACAATACATGTGAAAGTAAAAATATAAATATATTCTTTAGCTTTATCCATTCCCTGGTGCGCATTGGCCTAGAAGGCTACCCTAGCCTAGCAGGCCATTTTCCTAAAATTTTCAGAAAATATATTCTGCAGACTTCATTGCTAACGTTCATATCGAAAGACCCGTCAGACACGTTCTTCGTTAGTAGATCGGACGATGGCTGGAAATGCTTAATCAGAAGCATGTCCCAAAACGGATTATTATGCCTGGGTCAAGCAATGGTGTTGAGATTAGATGGACGGGTTATCACAGTTGGGCAGGGAATGGGTTAAGCTTGTCTCGCCGTTTTTATTTTATTTTTATCTCTGTAAGTATTACTGATTGTAGGGGAAAATCAGATTTCTACTGCCGTCTGTTAAGAGAATGATTCTCGTGAGGAGAATGGGATTGGATAGACTAGAGCAGTGTTTCCCAAACGGTGTGCCGCCAGAAAGGCTTAGGTGTGCCGTGAGATTTGAGAGTGAACAAAAAAAAACTAAAAACCTAAGGCTAAAAAAAACTTAAAAGCAAGAGGGAAAGCCGTCTCTCAGTGAAAAACGAGCTTAGTGTTGCACTATGACGCCTCGTATCAAACTGCTATGTTCAGCGAAGCAAGCACAAGTTTCCCATTGAAAGTAATTAAATGGCTGGGTGTGCCGTGGAAAGTTCAAGTGTCCTTATGTGTGCCGTAAATACAAAAAGATTGGGATCCACTGGACTAGAGGAAGAACGTAGTCCTAATGTATTGCATGAAGAGCTTGAAAATTAATTTAAAATACAGCCTATGGACGCAAACTAACGTAATCAATGTTCCCTGATGATTTTTAGCGAGCCCTTGACATCCGTCTTTGTCCTTTGGAGAGCTGAGATCACGAGACGCTAATTCTACATCGGAACTTCCTTTGAAATCATAGCTTTAATGTTTGCGGGGAACGCAAGAAGACTGCTTGAACTGAAGTACCAAAATTGGAGATAGAAATAGTGACGATCATTATCATTGGTCATTATCTTCTACGTTACGGGAATCGTCGTCGTTCTTTTCGGAATCGAAAGATGGGGTGCTGATAAAGTCTGGAGCCGATGAGGAAGGTGAACCGCGGTAAACATGAGTTCTCGATTTGTCAGTATGAGACATCTCATGTTTGACTTCATTGGGTTCAACGTCTTCTGACGTTTCCAAAAAGGTATCATACAGTTGTGGTCCAAAGTCGTTGCGGAATTCCCAATTTTGTTCCACCAGAACAGCTGAATGCCCTCTTCCAAGATGGATGTTCACCTCCAACTGGGGCAGTGCCACAGACACCGTGTTCTGGCTGGATATCATGACACATATACATTTCTGTATGTGGTGTTTCCACATGGTTGGGCTTAATTATAACCCAGCACTTACAGCTATATTCCAATATTTATATTTTTTGCTGCTAAGTACATGGAGAAAATATGGGCATATTGTGTATTGGAGCTTCTATCATATTAACCTTTTTTTGGCCAAAAAGCCATTTTGGTGCCACAGAATGCCTTTTTCCATGACCTATAGCAGTGATGCACAACCTGCGGGCTATGGCCACATGCAGCCTGTGGATACTTTATGTGGCCCCTTGGATGCCTCCAATCTTTAAAGATCCATATTTATATGCAGCCTATTTCAGCTCATGTTTGAGGGCCTGCGGCCCTTGAACCCCTCCAACACGAACTGAAATCTCAATATGGCCCTCTAGGCGGAGAAGGCTGTGCACCACTGACCTATAGATACAAATGCTATACTATAACTTTTTGGGAATATGTTCTGATACTCCATCAATAATGACTTCACTATCAACTGTTTATTTTTAGGGCAGTTGCACTACTCAGCTAGCGAATGTTTAGGAGCTTCAGAGAAAAAAATCCAGCTGCCAGCACTTAAGTGGGAGATTTAAATCTATATGATAAAGGTTAATATAAAATCACCAAAAACATCACTTTGAAACTGTGGTACATGCCAATTCCTTGGATTAAGGAGAGGTGATGGAGTTTGGAGTAAATATTCAACTTGCTGGGAGTGTCTCATTATTCATCAGTGATTGCCAACATAGGATTCATGCAACATTTCCCTTTTGATCACTGGTTCAATGTGTTTGGCTATTGATTCTCTTGCAAATTTTTCAGAAATGAGTTGAGCAGCCCCATGCTTGTGGAATAAAGCCTTTTTTTCATTTTTAATTTCAGAACGTTCTGACTCTCCTCTTGAGCATGTGGTAATCAAGTACTGTTAAGCACACCTCTTTATTAAGCCTACACTAGCAATAATGTCTAGCAAAAATATTTAAAATGTATCAAAATCTCATGATTAGTTGTGCAATATTTAGTCAGCAATATGCCCACTGCTGGGAATCAAGACCTGAGAGATTGATGAGCTAGCTATGTTGAGGAGGAACAGAGGAGTTTCATGATGAGAATCTTTGTGGTGATGTTCTGGGTGTTGTTTTTTATTACAGGGAAGAAGGCCAAGAAGGTGAAAGGGAAGACAGTTGCACTAACAGAGTTCCTTGCTGATAACAATGAGGATCCTGGGGATGGAAGAGCAGTTGTTCATGTTCCAAAGAAATCCTACAGCTGGGCTGATGAAGTTGATGATGGTTAGCAAACTTTACTTCTTTGTATGCAGGGTTACTATTTTGAAAGGCTTAAAGTATGACATTTTATTGTACATCAGTCTCTCATAGTGATAGAATGTCATTCTATAGACTGTGGGTAATGGCAGTAATGGAGCTCATCAGCAGACTCCAGAGCCTCTTTCAAAGCCTTGAATTTATTGGTGTCATCAATCTTGAAATACAGGTTGCTAAGTCTGATTTATTCCTTTTCATGTAAAATTTAAAGGGTGTGGTTTTATGTATAATTCTTATTTTTATGTCCAATTCAGTAAGATCCCAGGCATAGTCATATGTTACTTTTTGAAATTAATTGAACTGGGGCTTGCTGTACATTGCATAAATATACTGCCTGATAATAAAAGAAGTTTTCATTCTATATGAGGAAAGATGGAAAGTTTCAGATCTGAAATTGGAGAGATAGTGTTTCAGGAAGTATGATAGAATCACTGCACAAGTTAATCTTATATTGATCTATGGGCTTGATGAGGGTGAAATTGAACAAATTTTAAGTTTTTGCTATGAAATAGAAATTAGATTGTTGGATAAGTTATTTCGCAAAATATTTTGCACTTGCTGAGCATGTAAGGTGCAAAAAATGTTTCATTGCATTTATTTCAGCATATCTTATAATTTTTTAATTTTCACTGTCAGTCACTTAGCTCAATTAATGAATACAGGTCAGGTGAAGGAGTATTGAAAAGTGACCACATTTACACTTAACTTTCATGTAAGATTAACTTATTGTTTCTATTTTGACCTGTGAATATATGAATTATGCCATGGTACTTCCTGAAAATCTCTCCTTATCAGGCTTGAAACTTATAACTAGGGCATTGCAGTATACTGGTATTCTCATTATACTGCAGTATTCGGTTCTTGTGATAATTATACCAACCCCTTCTACATTTTTCGGTAATACCTTCACAGTACAAAAACCATGGAATACTGCCCATGATCATACTATCACTATGGTGTGGATACTGTCTTTCATACTGCCACATACCAAGTGTATTTAATCCTGACCCCAAGACTAAGATCCATAATTTGTGGGTTCGACTTGCACACTGACTGTGCCCTCTGCTCTGTGTGCCTGAGCACTTGATATCATTGCCATGTCTTCCGAGGATGTTGGGAGTAAGGCCAGGCTCAGGTAAGCTTGGGCATGCCTACAGAATCCATTCATTTGGGTTGAAACAGGCAAATCCCCTAGTCATTCGATCGAATGACATAAATGCGGATGTGCAACTAGCTTGACGCCATCACAATAGAAAGATTCCCCCCTCTTTGTGGGCTTTTTCTGGGAGATCGTAACTGAGGCAGTCCCCCCCCCCCCCCCGCTTCTTGACAGTATCACTGGTATACTGCAGCATTGAGCCATGGTATACCTACTGTGGAATTCAGCACATACTGCAATGCCCTACTTATAACCCTTATATGTCCAAGAAAATCCTGTGAAAACCATGCATTCCTTAGGGTTTATTTTTTATTGCAACCTGTATTGTCAGGAGCATACAATTATATGAGGGGGAGTCAATAAATAAAGTGAATTTCAGTATAGCTTCAAAGCAGTTTATTCCGGAAACATGAACATGCACTACTTTTATATGTAATTGCCTCCTACCTCAACACATTTATTCCAGCAACTGACAAGCTTTCTGATTCCATCAGAGAAAAAAGTTTTTGGTAAAGAGCATAGCCAATTATGCATCGCATTTTGAACATCTGTATCATCCCTGAAATTGTGCCCTGAAGTGCATCTTTAATTGGTGACCGTTTCTGAATAGTTCACACTACTTGTACACATTTTTATATGAAAGACAACTGTCCCCATATTGTACACACATTCTACGATAAATTTTGCTTGGTTTAGCTCTTTCTGACAGCAAAAATTGAATGACACTGTGATGTTCAACAGCAGTGCAATCTGAATTTGGGGCCACCATTTTAAAAACTGTCAGTGACAATGTTGCCTATATTATATTTTTGAAACTGTGAGTACTACATGTTCAGACACACAGTAATGAGGGTATGTGGCAATGGGTACATATTGTCCATGAAAAATTTAAATTCACCAAAGTTATTGACTCCTCCTTATGATAGATGTATTGGATGCTTTGCCTGAAAAATGTCAATAAAGAAAGGAGAAAGTGGGACAAGCACTTTTCACCCAAGGGACACTTGACTGATGGAAGTTCAACATTGTGTATGGTTGTGTTCCAGATGATGTTCTTAATACAGAGAGAGTGGTATTACCTACTGCTCCAAAGGCATCTCGGGGGCCTGATGTTGACCCAGACAGAATACCCTCAGAGCCACCCTTCACCGTCCGTGTCTCCAATCTTTCATATGACCTAGATTTGGAGGACATTCAAAAGTTCTTCAAAGAACTTAAGGTTTGTTTCATGCTCCCTAATCTTATTGGAACTCTGTATTAACCCTTGGAACGCCAAGATCATTTGCATCCTGCGAAACGCCAAGATTGGATCATTTTTGACCCATATATATTTCTCGTAATGAATGAGGTTTTTGTTCAGAATAGAAGCTACACATACCTTTTTAAGATATTTATGTATTTATTTCCCAAGTAGATACCAAAAAAAGAAACGATCCAACAGAACCTTGGAGGACTGGCCATCGGGTCATTTTGACCTGATCTTGGCGTTTCGAGGGTTAATATCTCATTCTTCTTTATGGAGAATTGAATAAAGTATTGCTATCAGATTCCTTTCTGAGCTTAATTACTGTTTTGCTTAATAGGCAGTAATTTATGGCCAAGCTATTGCTATTTTTATGTATGTATTTTGTTGCTTTATATTTTCTGGCTGAAAGTAACACCTGATCTGGTGTCACCTGAGTCTCCATGCAGTTGTATCATAGGGAGCAACTATTGAAAAGCATGAAGTCATGCTTTGAATATAAAACACTGTAACTGCCCCTCCAACCTAAACTTACTATCCAGAGTACTTCAGAAAAGAAGACAGAGACACTGTACTTGGCACATTTATAGGTGCTTCTTATATGGGAATTGGACTTGATGCTCTGTGTGTGGTAGGTCTGACGTGTTGAGAAGAAACAAGGCAATACGATGAAAAGGAAATGGGGAATTTTTTCTATGTGGATTTTCAATCTAGCATCTATACACACCACCTTGCTTTGCTAATAATTACTAATGCATATCTCCATTCCAAATATGCATAACTACTTGTCCCTCTGCTTCTTTCTGCTTCAATCTTTTATTCTGATGTAGCCATTGTTAGAACTCTGGCCTACAGGTTGTCCCCTAGATAATTAACCAAACTGGGCAGGCCAGGGCAAGCCAGTGGTTCATTGGCTGGCCCCAAATCTAAAGCAGTATTATTCTTTCCCATTTTCTCTTCTTTAGTGTTTGTTGTCTCTTCATTATAATCAAGCCATACCAGTTTTTGGTATAAATGTTTTTCATGTGAATGCTTTTATGTGTGCCTTAAATATTACTTACCTAAAGCTCTCTCTTGATGTTTTTGCTCTTAGGTTGCAGACATAAGGCTGCCTCGAGAGAATGGGGACTCTGGGAGACTCAAGGGCTATGGATTCATAGACTTTGAAGATCAGCAGAGTCTCTTGGAAGCACTGGCCATGAATGAATTGGTAATGTTAGGTCCTTTTATTGCTTTTGCATGATGTTACAGACATGGTATTTGATCTTGCATTATTCCCTCTAGGCATTGAAAAACAGGAAGGTGAGGATAGACTTAGCAGGATTTGATGACAGAAGTGGAGGGGGGATGGGTGGCAGAAGAGGTGACAGAGATAGGGACAGAGACAGGGACAGAGGTGATGACCGCACCCTCGGAGATTGGAGGTCAGCTCGAGATGAAGAGAGAGGTCCTCCTCCTCCCACACAATCATATCGCAATGGTGTGTCTCTTTCTCTTGCTTCCTGACTTACCTTGTAAGCAGAGATGTGTAACTCTGCCTTGGTTGCAAGTATAGAAGGTTTTTTTATTTTTTTATTTTTTTAAAGCTTGGTCTCTGGTTTGTCCCCTTGAAAATTTTTTATTTAGTCAATGGCTGACTGTTTTTTTTTCTTATCTCTTTAGTCTGTCATTTGTGTCTTCCCATTGTGTAAATTTCAAGGAATTATGTCTACAAGGGAGGTTAAAAGCAGAACCATGATGAGAGTAAACGAAGTCTCTGGCAGTCATGTGGACATCAGTAAGTAACATACATAATGGTCATTCAGTTTGAAATCAACACAGCCATTTAACTGGCCCCCTTTGATTTTATTACATTTGTGGATTTGTTGGGTCAATTTGAGAAACTAATCCCTGCAAGTTTTTAGCTTCCTAGGTCAAGTGCTTTCTAAAGTACTGCTATTTGAATATTGAAAAAAAGTGTTGTCCTAAAATTGTAATTCAATCAATATGTTGATTTCCTAATTAAGATGCATATAATTTAATTTTTACCCAATTAGCATCCCTGCAAAAAAATGTTTCAATGGAAGTTTGCCATGGAAAAAGGAATAAAGTAAGAAACCAAACATATCAGTCAAGATTAATCTCTTGAAAGGCTGATGCAGTCAGTGTCTTTCTCATCCATGTAGACCTGCTTATATGATGCTCTTGGAGCAGTGTAAAAATGTAGTCTGGCTGGTCTAGTGAAAATCGTGTAGTCTGCAGAAGTGCATATTCATATGGATAGAGGGAAAAAGGTTTTGTGGGATTTCCTCTTTCATTCCTGCAGAACTCAGAAGTCCCACATTTTCTTTTTTATGTTTTGCAGAGCTATATAGGAATGCACATCTTTGAGACCTGGTTGGACTTCTGAGTCACTGTGTGACCTCTTTTGGAATTTGGTTTTGCATTTATATATTTAAATTTGGGACTGAAAGGTTTAAAATGGATCTCTGCATTTATGCTTCTTGCAGGTCCTGAATCCTCAGGTTTTGATAGAGAACGTGGTTATGGAAGAGACCGAGGATTTGAAAGGGATGGACGGTATGGTGGTGATCGTGCCTTCGACAGACGAGATCGAGGGTTTGACCGGGATCGGGACCGTGGCTTTGATCGAGACAGAGGCTTTGATAGAGACCGCGGTTTTGACCGGGACCGTGGCTCTGATGGAGTTCGTGACCGTGGCTTTGGGGACAGGGATCGTGATCGAGGTTTTGGGGACAGGGACAGGGACCGTGATCGAGGCTTTGGAGATAGAGACCGGGACCGTGATCGAGGCTTTGGGGACAGGGACCGTGATCGACGCCCAGACAGAGGGTTTGAGAGTCGAGGTGGAGGTTTTGAGAGCCGAGGTGGAGGTTTCGAGAGCCGAGGTGGAGGGTTTGAGAGTCGAGGTGGGGGGTTTGAGAGTCGAGGCGGAGGGTTTGGAAGCCGTGGCCAAGAAGATGACCGTGGCTTTCCCAGGGAACGGGATAGGGGATTCAGTGATCGAGGTGAGAGAGCTCAACTGATACACATATTGGTTGTTGCAATTCAGCTGCCCTTTCTTGATGACAAAACGTGGTGCATCGTGATTGATTGAGGTTTGAAAGCCTGTTGGAAAAGGGTGTTGCATGGGGGTTTCAGGTGCCTTGCCTATCATGCTAACTCTACTATGAATCACTCCAAACTCTATTGCTGTCTCTGGGTTGGTTGCATCAACTTTCATTGTGAAGGATCACCATGACCCTTTTCTGTTTACTTGGATTGGCAATGCACCTAGAGTAAAACCATGCACAAATTGAGCTTGCTTGACATTCATTGCACTCATCCAGCAAAAGTGTTGCCTTGTGATATGTACACCAATACCTTGTTTTTAGTTTCATTAGCAATGATGGATTTTGCTCCATCTCTATCTTGCTGATAAGGAAGACTAGTGGATTAGCTGGTTATATCATTTAAATGGACTTGTATTTAGATTAATAAAAGGGAGGGGTCTGATGGAAAATGAAGAGAGAGGAGAGACATGTGACATTTGATTTTGCCTCTGTCATACACATGCCCTTCCTCTCCCCTCTTATAATTAGTCACATGTTCTCTAGCCCATCAATTGGTACATCTTGATCAGTATACTCTGAACTGACCTAACAGGTACCTGGTTACACCACATGCAAGCTAAATTCTTGCAAAGGAAAGCTTGGTTTAAGTACATGAAGTTTCCACAACAGTCCCTGTGTTTGCTTAAGACAATTTAAATACAAGAGATTGAGAAAGATGCAGGAAAGATGAGCAAAGCATGATTCATGTAAAGGTGAGGTTGTGACCCAGAGAAAAGCCTATATTCTGACATAATTATGGATGGAGTTTGGTCTTGCAGTGACAAAAGTGAAGTAAGAGTACTTCTATCCTGACAGCACCTTTATACCCCAAAATTGCTATACCTGCCTTTTCAGTAGAACGGTTGTACTGACTTCACAACTTTATGTCACACATGCTTTGCTGTGTTGGATGACAAGGAAGACTGGTATTTCAGGTGATTTCACTCACAAAATTTGTGTACTTCCTCTTGATGCCATGTATTCTAGTAACTTTCAACCTCTGGATGCATCTGCTTAATAGCTCAATCTTTGCAAGATCATCATGACAATCTGGATCCTTATGCCCTATGCAGTCAGTCCTGGAACTCTTGAGACACAGGTTGTATATATGATACCTCAGATCTGGACAAGTTCAGTGTCAAAAAAATTGGAGAGGAAAAGTAAAGTCAATGATGTCATGCACAATAAAAGGTTTGAAGAGGATATATGATTTAATTATAGATCAATCAACAAGATTTGGATGGTCAGAGTTGATGGCCAACCACTGCAATGTGAATCTCCCACTTTGGCAGTTTCTTGAAATTGAGCAACTAGTTTCCATTCTGCTTTTAGATAACATGTTATTGTGGCAGGATTGTGTTTACTGAATATGGCATGGCATGATAAGGTAGAATTTTATGCCAACCTGTACCAAGGAATGGGTTAGGAACATATGGTCAGATTGGGCCTATGAGGAGGCAGGGCAGACTACCTTTGCTTAGCAGGGAAATTAACCAGGAGGATAGGGAGACAGAGAAGGCAGAAGTAACAAGTATGCTTTCAGTCAGCCTTCTCTCTTTCTTCTCCTGGCCAACCATTAAGACAGAAGGTTTTTCAGTTTTCCCATTTACCTTTTCCCATTATTTGTCTGCAGTTGAAACTTTTGATTCCATAGAGATCCATCCATTTCTAGGATACTCGTATGAGAGTCCTCGATCATCGTACAATCGCCGTTCGACTCCCAATTATGGGTCTCGACTCACAAATCACGTGCGAGGTAGGGTTGAGTAAGGAGGCTCATTAGTGGCTCTCCTATTGCCATATTTGCATGAGTCACCTCCAAGTCATTTCTACTTTTGTTCTATATATACTGTGTTTCGCAGACGTAACACAGGATCATGTTGGATTGGTATTCCCTCATGTGACTGTTTTATCCTTAGTTTGCATCATGGCAACTTATTTTCTTATGTATTATTTTTTGCTAAAAATAGGAATCATAGTGTTTGTTGGCTACACCTTTTATTTAACCCTGTGTTCATAGGCAAAGTGCTGGAAGCATGGAATCATTCTGTATTACCATTATAACCACCTGTGTTTCTACCCACCTAAATTCCCTATAACATAGTTCCTTCTTGTGACATTGTATTGAAACTGTATTGCTTTTATGGTGCTTAACCTTATTGATAGCAAGATGTCTCTTTGGTCAGAGCATGGAAATTAGTGTCATGATGTTTATTTCTTGAAAAGGGCCTGACAGAGGTCGGGGAACACGAAGAGAAGACTCAGAGAGGGATAGAGACAAAGATGAAGAAAGTCGATCCTCATCAAGAGGCTCTGAGCCTGGTTGGTTTTGCTTCATCATCTTTGTTTCATTTTCATCCACTTCCTTTTATCCAATTCAATACAAATAATAAGTCCACTTATTATTTGTATGTGGTACAGAAGTTTAGCTTATCCAACATTTCTTGAGCATTGGTTAAGATGTTCCCACTGTAGCATTTATTGAATATTCATGCCGTATGACCTTTAAAATACCCCTATTAACTGATACATTATAAACAAAATTGCATTCCTGATTACATTTCTTGAACATGATACTGTTTAGTAGGGATGCACCCATATTGAAGTTGCACTGCTTCTGCAAAGTCTGACTTTGGGGTCTTTTGGATTAATTTTAGCTGGTTGCACTGACCCTAACTAAGAGTCAATGCAATTGAGGCTGAAGCTAGACTTTCTCAAGTCAGGCTTTTTGAGAAGTCAGATGTGCACAAGTCTGTTCTTCAAGGGAAAGCAGTGAAACTGGCCCCAGGTATCAGACCTTAGTCAATATCATGAGGATCAATGACTTATTTGACAAATGGCTTATCTACTGGTATAGTTTACATTTTTAGTTCCACTAAGGCAAGTCACTAGCCTCACTTGCTTTCAATTTTAGCAATCCTGAAGAGGCTGTAATCAGAACCAGTGGTCAAATTATGCTTATCTTGGTGATATTGCATGGTATCTTTGTCATGAGCATATTCTGCCAATATTCTTTCAGACAGAATATTCCGTCTCCAAAATGCCCCTTTATATTCTTGGGTTTTTTACTTCTCTTATGCCACCCAGTCCTTCACTCTACCAGCAGTTTGCCTGTACCTCTTTGTTTGCTTAATGCTGTTTGTGAAATGGAATAGTTCCATCTCAAGGGAAAAAAAACAAAAGGAAATTGCCAAAAAATTGGGGTTTTGGCCTCAAAATGGAATTAGCTGAAATGGGTGTCATTGTTGAGCTCTTGCCTGAGGGAGTCAAAATATGTAACTTTTATTCTGATATGAAAGAGCTGGACAGTGCTCAGCATTTATAAATATGAAACTGCATTGATAATCTTATGAAAATAAGGCAGTTCCAGTGATCCTAGTATTTATTTGGCCTTTGACCTATGATTTCCTGAGACCCTCTTGGACCTTTTATGTAGCAAGTTGTATGATTTCACTTCCATTGTCATTCTTAGTTCCATGATGCCTCACTTGCTCTGGTCATTTGACATTTTAGAGTTCCATTAATAATTTTAATTATAGATTAGTTCTTAACTTAACCCTCTGTAATAACTTTATGTCCCTCAAATGGAGGAGGCTTTAGCTGTACAATTTTGTCCACATAACTGGATGTAACATTACAAAAATGTTACATAACTGGATCAATGGCTATGTTGACCTCAGCTTCATAATGTAGGCAAGGAATGTCTGAGTGAAACTTGGAAGTGCCCTGGAAGGAAAAGAATGTTCTTATAAGTCATTGAGCTGTTTAAATGGGAATATTTCTGTCTGTTGGATATAGTTTCAGGGACTTCTCACCTGGATTACTTGTCTTGGAATATACTGTCAGGGTGACATTCTTCCATTAACACGTTGACCACCAAGTACAAGATATCTTGTACTATATTTCCATATGTCAGATGCCTAGTACGAGATATCTCTGATTTCAAACATTGCATGATGGAGTACTGGATATTACTAATTGCTTTCAAATTTTTTTGAATTTCAGTGACTGTGTGTAAAATATATGTAAGATTGGATATTAATAATTTTTAATTTGTGTGAATAAAAAAAATGGTGACAGTCAATGTGTTAAGCTTCTTTCTAGCCATTCCAAAATATGAGCTTGGATTAATACCTGGCCCAGACTTGATAGGTCTTGTGTCAACGTTTTTTATTTTTAAACAAATAAATGTATGGAGATATTATATTAGTATGTTGCTATTGGTATTGACTGATACTGAAGAATTAAATCAGTATCACTCATACTTGGATTAGTGGATCTCTGTTATTTGATACAGGAATTTTTGTGAAGATTGGTTGATCCTGCATCCTCTTTCTGTTTCTTGCTCTGCTTTGTTGTTTGGCACATGGAGGCTTCATATTGAAACAATTCTATCATGCTTTTGTGGATTGGATTGATTGCATGATGTAGAGGGGAATCGTGAGCGGCCACGGTTGAAGCTGCAACCACGTACTGCCCCAATTGAGGAAGTAGGCACCCCTGCAACAGCTTCCACAACTATATTTGGTGGAGCCAAGCCAGTGGACACTGCTGCACGGGAAAGGGAAATTGAGCAGAGGCTCCTTCGGGAGAACGTCAATTCGGATCACCCGTGAGTTCCTCTTCTTTCTCATTTCCTGATAGATGAGGGGGGACCCTTGTTTGGCATTTGGCTCATGAGTCATGGCTAAAAATCATGGCTTTTCCTTATTTTTCTCATGTATCAAAGAATGCATATGTTAGTTGCCAACTTTAGGAAAAATTCTGTGTTTTTTTTTTTTAATCTTTGGCTCAGGAGCACTTGGATCAATATTAATATGACTCACATGGCCAAAAAGGTTCCCGACCCCTGGTTTAACAGATATCTTCTTTTTTTTCCCAGTGAAATGAGGGAAATTCCCTATGACAAATTTTTCTTAGCCCATCCCTTCAAGTTTGTTATATCAAGCATCGACTGTAATAATTTTGCTCATTTTCTTGGACACCCTATAGACTGTGTGGAGCCCTCTATAGAATGAGAGCAGTAAAATGTGAGACACTGAAAAGGTCACCTATAGTCCAAATAACCAGAGTTCACTCTTTATACTTAACGTTTTCTCCTTCCTCATTCCTTTGTGAGGAGTGAAATGCCCAAGAAATGAGCATACCACTGTAATGAATTTATTGCAGCTCAGATTTATGATGTGTAGGTCTTTTTTATATATGCAGAGTGTCACATGAAGTGCTTTTATTTTATTGATATTGTTTCAGAGCTGGGCCAGGAAGTGAAGCAGGAAGAAGCCCAAAAGCCAGGTCACAATCCCCTCCCCTCCCCTCCCAAGTCCAGAGGAAGACAGACTCTTCAAAGCCATCTCATGACCATGTAAGTTCCTAT
This sequence comes from Darwinula stevensoni, assembly GCA_905338385.1. Classification (NCBI taxonomy): domain Eukaryota; kingdom Metazoa; phylum Arthropoda; class Ostracoda; order Podocopida; family Darwinulidae; genus Darwinula; species Darwinula stevensoni. Next base: position 90,265 of record CAJPEV010000534.1, read on the forward strand.
ACCACAGCTTTCACATAACATGACATGTTCTTCCATGAAAAATCTAAAGGTAGCATAGCCTTATTTCCCAGCTAGGGAATGGATTGGCATTGTGAAACTGTTGAATGTGTCCACAGATTTATCCCCTTTGGGAAGTAGCAAAGGACTCACCCTTGATCTTTCTCATTTACACAGCCCAACCAGGTTTTGTATCTTTTGCATTTGATATATTCAAGGACACATCCCCCTGTACACTAATGTGCAAATGATCCATCTTTTTATTAGGCCTCCTTTCCTGAGAGGAAAGAGACCACTTATACAGACACAGACGGATATCCTGTCCCTCAGAGTGTCAGTGTGTCGCACTTTTGTTTGTCCGATGTTAACTAAAAAAATATTGATCTGAGCACTGTGAAAATTGGTAAGTGAGTAGATATGAACAATATTCAGGCTGAGTTCGTTTTGTGATGAACTTGCACCAAAATTGGAATGTTTATTGCAAATTTTGGATTTGAAATTTGCCAACAGAGGGGAAGCCATGAGTACCTATGAGCCTTTCAGGATGTAGATCACAATGCACATGCGCATACAACCCAGGCTTTGTGCAAGGCACCATGTCAGCAACCAGAGCTGTCAGTATTCGTAGTAGCTTCATGGCGGATGGATCCAACTACAAACAGCCCTCCATCCTCCCATCATTGTTTCATGGGCACCGTTTGTCTATGTTTACCTAATTTAAATGAGAAATGAGGTTTTTGATGTTCGAAGACTGGAAAGAGGTATTATTTTGTTCAATTAGGTGCCAAAATGAGGGTTTCCTAAAATGAAAGGAGGCCCACTACTGGACTGGGCTTGCCCAACTTTTTCTCTATAGAACCTATCCTATAGACAAGAAAAGCCTATTGAAGTAGTTTTTTCTGTGAAACTTCCACAGGGAGAACTGCTTCTCTACTATTTTTTTTATTATTTTTTATTATTTACTAGCAGAGGTACCTGGGTTGCACAGGTGAATATTGAATACATCCCATATTTGAGGGTTTAATATTGTTTCAATGCCTCTTTGGCAAACCTGGCTAGAAATAAATATGTAGCTTTTACTGCACAACCAATTGGAAAATTCCAGTAGCAAGCTGCATGTTACAACTTAAATTTTTTTAATGAGCCCCCCAAATTTTGACTCCTTGGGGGTCTAGTAGTGAATCTACCAAATCTGCATTAAATAAAGTACTGCAGGGGGGTCCAAATTTTGAAACACCACCTTGCCTATGACCATCCCCAGACCAAATGAGGAAGCCATGCAAAGTTTGGTTGGACTGGGATCTGAGGCATGGCCATGCATAAAAGACAGACACACAAACACTTGGAAATATAGTATAGATAGATAGATGATGGATATGTAATTTGGAGAGACAGAATAGGACTACTGGAGTTGATGCCAGCATGCATTCTCCCATGCTGGGTGATGATCTCAAATCAGCTCAGGTGAGAAGAATGTCAATTTTTCACATATGGATGATATTTTAAGCTTAACATTAAAATATATATGCGGTATTTTTATTTTCTTATAAACTTTCAGAACATGTCATGTCTGACACAGTCACAAAATAGCCTTGCTTTCTTTTCCTAACTGTAATCATAGGGTGACTTTCACTGATGTCAGGGTTTTTCTATCATATATAGAACAAGTATAAAACTAAATTGATGGGTACCCATATGGCACAGAATTGTGATCTGGAGCACAAGTGACTTTAACCTTATGTTCCATGAAATGGTGCATCTAAAACTTTTCATTGCACACAGATAAACCTATAGCAAAAGAGAATATGCAAGCATTTGGTTAATTGAAGTTTAAGTCACTGCTTAAGACTAAGTATTGCAGCCTTTATATATTGATTGGTCATTTGTAAAATTGTTAAATGCATTTTTTGTATCTTGTACTCTGGATGTCACATCTAACACTATGTACTGACCCTGGTACAGATAGTTAGGTGTAATAAATATCAAATGACATACATTTGTACTTAGCCAGTTTTGATACTTTGGTATGAGGAGCCACCAATCCAGTAGATAAATGCTTCTACTTCAGTGAAAGCTAGTTGACTGTCACCCTAGCTGATGGATGTTATACCCCATCACCTCTCTGAGGTTGCATTTATTGATTGTTTGGATAGAGCTAAAGCAATGAAAGAAGTTTTAGGATTTTCAGGTTTTTTAAGCAGTAAAAAGTGGCTTTTCAGTTGGTGAAAGCTAGCTTTTTGCTATTAAGGGGTTCTGTTATTTGAGGAAGGAGGATTTGTGATTTCTGTATGGATACATTTGTGAGGACAGTAAAATGTGTGGTGTATTGTGGGATTCAAATAGGATCGAGACCATGGAGAACGAGACACTGAGAGTCCAAGTGGAGAAGTACGAAAAGCACCTCCACCACAACGCAAGGGTGAGTGTGGCCAGTCTTTGACTGGCTTGCTAACCCATGTGATCTGTATCATATTAATTGCCACCATCCTTTTTATTTTTAAAATATATACACACATATAGCAGGTGAAGAAGGGCGAGGGAATCGGAAAATGGAAAAAGGAGGTTCCACTTCACGCCCCTCACGTTCTCCCAAGGAGTATGAACCTGCTCCTCCTCCAGTGAGTTCTCTTTTTGAAGTCTTTATATGGGCCCCCTTAAGCAATGAAATACAGAGGAAGTCATGAGTGCTGTGTGATATTATTTCCACCACTTATGGTGGTCACTGTAAATGGTAGAAATGTATAGACTGTATGTCTGTTCTCACTTTCAGCTTTGAACAACTTTGGATAAATCATTGTGAACATTGGTGTATGAACTCTTAGAACAAGGTAGAGCCTGAGTTCACTTTTTGGTGCAATTACTGTCGGAAAAAGACTGTTATTGCTAATTTTAACTTTCACTCCTTGGTGTTAGGTGCAGAAGGACTATAAACCGAATAACTATCGCATGTTTTCTCTGTCAGCCCTGCACTATCCACCACCCTTTGCTTCTGCAACATCTCTACTAGGTTTTCTCAGTTTTTATATCTATGAAAAACATGATCAAGGGTGGAATTGTATAATTATCAGGGATAAAATAGTACTATGAATTCCCCCCTCTCCCATGATAATGGACAATTACTATGTTAACCCTTTTGCTGCAATGTTCAATTATAGTTGAACTGCTCCTCATTCTGTTAGACTTCGACTATAGTCCACATCCACAAATTGTTCTGTCCACTTGCAACATTCCACTTCAATCCCTTGATCATTTGTAACAGTCTTTTTTATCATTTCCCAATTGATCTTATTCCAATAACAATAGAAACTTGTCACCAGAACAAAACAAAAAATTATATGATTAATATAGTAATCATAATTTTTATTTATTATATTTTATTTATAATTAAAATATGTAGCAAAAGGGTTAAGCCTGATTAGTTCGGGTAACCTGCCATTTCCATGTTTCATGTGAAGAAGGTATTTTTTTCATCATGGCTATCATTAGGTGTAGCTGATCTAAGATGATTAGGACAAGACCTTTTGTCATCCTGGGTCTGCATCCTGGGTCTGCATCCCTCTTCATATTAAAAGCATTTACTAACATTGTCCAGTCTGTTTGAATTGGTAATTAATTGCTTTAATTAATGTAATGTTGTGGGTATTGAAGAAATTTACCTGATCAAGAAAAATTATGAGTCAATTAATGCTCAACTTTTTTCATGGGTCCTGTCTGCACAAAATGAATATCTCTTCTGATTCAGCTACTAGTATGTATGGAGAAAATAAAGCTTGAAATGATGAATAGGATGCAATCAATGATCGGGATGTAATGATATTTTAACTGTAAAGGCATAGTGTCAGTTTGTTCAGACTCGTTTTTTTTTCATGCCATGAACTCCTCAAGAGTGATGCATTCTTGCGTTTCTCTTTTCAGAACTACGAAATGGCAAATAAGTTTGCAGGGCTTCAGGTTGAAGATGTCGAAGATGATGGAGAGAATGTTGGTGAATGATATGTGTGTCATTTGGGAATAATTAGATGCTCTTTTGTTTTGTATCTTCCTATTTTCCCTTTTACTGCTGTTTCTTCCTTCTCTCTTGTCTGCTTGTTCTTTTGTTTTTGTGGTTTCCCTCTTGCTCTAAGGATGAAGGGGAGGTGTATGACATTGTCATGCCCTCACACACACACACTTTGTATATACCCTATTTTGTTTACGTTGATGAAGTCTGAAGATTGTGTGCCTGTCACTGTGCGGAATCGGTTCTACAAAGGCCTTTTTTCGAAATGAACTCGATCGGAAGAAGACCCGATTGTCTTTCCTTCTGTTAACGGCTTTGAAAAGTAGTAGAACGTGCTCTATCTTCATCCAGATGACCACAGACAAAACTAAAGGGTACTTGAATTGCATGAGCAAAGTGCCCCATATCCCTTCAATCGCATTGCCTCAATTCGAAATGAGGTTTGAGAGTAAACCAAAGGCATTAGTTGTAGTATCCCTGAGAATCCCAATCAAGTGGAATTAGATATGCTCAGGAAACAAAATAATGATTTACCCACCTTTGGCCCTTCATCAGTATACTCTAATAAAATGAAACATTTATCACATCTGACATCCTCAGTCATTAAGCCTTTGTTGCATCGCACCCACGTTTGTGAACGTAGATTGGCATGGCAGTCCACCTGTGATATTTTATTCTGAAAGTTGTCACGTTCATGAGCATGGAGATCATTTTCTCTTGGAAATTGTGTAGTATAGGAGCTTTATTTGCTAAGGGTGCATTAACGTTGACGTCATGCTACAAGGGGTCAACATGGAATAAGTTGACCGGTGGGAGGGAATTCAGAAAGTTCATGACGAGGATGCTAGTGAATCTCTAGCGCTTTGCACTTGAGTAACCGTGCAGTCTTCGACGTAATGTTTTTTATGGGTTGTTTGACCCTGCACATAAACACTTTTCTGTTTAAGGAACTTAATGCTTCGTAATGGAATGTGGAAAATGCTGGAATCACTATAACATCCACTTACGCAGAAAAAAATTAAACTATTGAACCATAAAGATCTGTAGCTGGCATGCTGGTTTCGACTAGCGCTGAGTCCAGTGACGTAACTTCTCTGAGATAAGCCACTAGTACTGAACCGGCAAATTTATAGGGGGATTGTGATCCCCACAGCCCAGTAAATCCAGCAGATTATTAGGACATGACGAGGAGCACGTTACACGAAAGCACATGCGTCATCGGGGGCGCTACTGAAGTGACGTCATTTTCATACATAAGGGATGTACCAGGGTATGGCAAAAAAAAGACCAATGTCTTTCAACCCAAAGATCTCCCCTCACAACAGATATTTTCGCAAAAATTTCCCTTTGCTTTGGGTAAGCACCCCGGTTTCTGGCCAGTCTCCAGTTGTTGGCCAGTGAGGTTTAAATTCAGCATAATTAGTTATTCTGGCCGTTTACAAGCATTCCATCAGCATCTTCCCGTACGAGGACTTATTACTAGTGTTTCCCAGTGTGCGCACAGGGTGTCCACTTCCTACGGGAGTCGTATCAGCATGACCAAAAAACCAAGGTGTTTACCCTATATGAGCATGTTTCCAACTGATGCATCAAATTTCATCCGAATTTGTTGGGGCAAAGCAATATTATCAGCAATTATTGAAAAGAAGTTAGACATTGAGAATGGACAAGAGTTCTCGCTGGTAGTGGAGTGGAGGAAACACTCGAGCACCGTCCCTCCTGCTCATCCAGACCACGTCGAACTCCGCTTCCATATATCTGCACTCGAGTGTGTCCTCCACTCAGCCGGAGCTCTTGCCCATTCTCAATGTCTTACTTATTTTCAATAATTGCTGATAAGATCAATGCCGCCCAGAGGTTTTCAGGGGCCGGGGGCAAAACTAAACCAGAGATCCCTTTGGGGGGGGGGGGCCTTGAGGCCCTTTGGAGGCCCCTTGATACGTGGGGCCCGGGACAAATTGCCCCTCCTCCCCCTCTGGACGGCCCTGGATAAGATTGCTTTGCCTCAATAAATTCAGATGAAATTTGATGTTTCAGTTAGAAACATACTCATATATGCAAAGGGAAAGTTTCGCGAAAACTGCTCTATTGTGAGGAGAGATCTATGGGTTGAAAGTTGTTGGTAATTTTTTTTGCATACCCTGTATGCATTGGATGCACATGATAGTGAAGGGCTAAGCCCGTGACACCGCCGCTGTTCAATCCATTTGAGTCTTAATGCACAAGGGTATAAGCTGTTTAAAGGGCAATATATTTACAACGCCACTCGAAAACAGCGCTTTACGGCTACCTATTATACGACCATCCAATAACTGCTGCAATTTATGAAATGAGGTGACATGACCTATTGTGCCATATCTCTCTTTCGTCTTACATACCCCCGCTGGTTTCACTGAGGGTTCATGGTTTTCGTGCTCGAGTACTATGCACTCCCCGACCGACTCGATGACCAGCTCGTATAACCGATTGCGATGACGACCGATGCGATATCTAATAGTGCCTGCTACCATCCGGCAACCGATACCGAGAAGAGAGACTTCTTCGAAGCTGGTATCACGAATGCTCTCATGCAGAGAGAACCGAACGCAGATAACACTCGATGTTGGTCCAAAGTTGAGAAAATGAAGAGAACGTAAACGTTGGGAAGCGATCCCAGTTTACAAGACGACATCGACGTCTTGTAAACTGGGATCCCTTCCCAACGATGGAATCGCTTCCCAACTTCATCAACGATGCAAAAGTATCGAAATTTCAATATCCGTCGTGTTGCATCAATGTTGACTCGATGCTGCTACGCTGGGTCGACGTTGGCTCCATGTTCAAATGAAACTGGTCTCAATATTGCTGGTACGTTGAGTTCATGCTGTGCCGCAGTTGAGAGTTCTGTCCGGTTCTGTCTGACCCGTCAATGTTATATCAACATGATCCCAGTATGGATCTGCCCCCCCCCCCTCCTCACTCCATCTTCAGGAATTACTCGGAGTTTTGTTGGGCTCGGTTGCCTCTTTCGTCAAATGTATCAAATTAGTGTCAATGTCTTCTCTTCTGTCGTCTGTGGAAAAGTATCAAGTACCGCTCGAAAAGTGCTGGGGACTTTTGCCAGCCGCATATACGGAGTAACTCGCTGTATTAGGGATCAAGTCGCCTTCTCGCTTCGGTTCCAGAAACCTTGTTAGCTCGAGCCAGATGACTCGCTCGACTTCATGATGCAATATTGCCAGGGCGTTAAGTACTCAACCGGAACGCAACAAGAATTCGATGTCCTCGCAATGTCGAGATTTGTCTCATTTTTCAACGTCGAGTCGATGTTGACCATGCATTCGACCATCAGCATCAACATCGTCAAGCAATTAACGTTGAAGACGCTGGACATGCCCAATGTGGGCATGAGACATGCAACGTTGCTGGGTAAGGGCGGCACGCTGTACTGAAAAATCCAATCCAGCATGGCCAGCTCTTGGAATGCAATCCCGAAATGCATCAAGAAGTGTGCCGTTCGGCAGCTGGATGCAACATTTTGTCCGGTACAAAGTTCGTGCAAGTCCGTTTACGGACTGCTACTGTTTCGTTGTACGAACTCGATCTAATACGCACTGGGGGACGACTTCGTGGTTTTGGAGGCACCCCATACGGGATGACATATCATCCCTCGTCATCCGCGCACCGTTCCGCATGGTGTTCTTAGGTGATTTAAGTTTATCGGATGGCATGATGAAACTGGATCGGTATCAGGGAACGTGACAGTTCCACTTTTTAGAAATTGATATTCCGCACGCATAACCTCTGAATGGAATTCATGCTCACTTTCCCATTCTGCATAAATAAGAGGAGGAAAAATGAGTTCCGGATTTCAGCTGCTGGTCACGTGACTCCATCCTGCGTGTTAAAACTTCCTTTTAGGCCTCACAGCCAACGAGAGGGCTTTGGATGCGTTGGATGTCTTCCTCGTGCTTGTGTTCTCGTCACTGTGCTGGGTGTCCAGGCCTTTCGAGCAGATCGTGCGCTCTGAGCTCATTCGCGTCATTTCAATCCTTTCCCCATGCTCTCAGAAGGTAAGCCGGACTCTGAAGAGTCCCTTTTTGGCTTCGCCTGGCTCCTCAGTTGACCTGGAGTTGCTCCTTCGGTACCGGTACATGGTATGCATACATGTGTATGCCACGTACCGGCATACATGTGTGTGTGTAGGATATAAAAAATGAAGAATTAGACATTCCCGATTTATATTTTCTGCATCAAACATGGTATATCCAGCAATGAGGTTTCGGACGTCTATTGGATCTACTTACAGGATGGAGGTCTATATACTTATGCTTGCTAAGGGACTCGTGTATCGCAACTCCAGCAGTTGAGGAAACTTATTGAAAGTCTAGACCTTAACTCGTAGAAAATAAGTCCACTTTTCTCCGACACCGGAGTCAGTGCTCGATCGGATGGAGCTCCTGCATTATTTCGTGGGAATGAAGTCGGCTTCATGCAGGCAAATGACTGCCTGATGAAGAAAAAGCGCGTTCGGTCAAGGTAGGCCCCATCTGGGAAGAGATGCGCGACTCCAAGGGTCACGACTGAGGCCATCATGGATGAAGGTCACGACTGAGGCCATCATGTTGAGATATAAGAATTGAGACCGGAAATTTATGTGGTGAAAGAGATAGGCGAGAATGGAATTTGGCAGGCCTAAGGTAGACAAGTATGGGATGGCGACTGATAGAGGTGGGGGGGGGGGGGGGGGGGGGGGGGGGGGGGGGATCGACACGTGATATCGAAATGGGCGAAATCGCCTCTTGATATCACTAACTTGGGGGGGAGGGCTTGGCGTCCAACAAAACTCTCTTCGTTGCGAGGGAACGTGAGAGTGGCTCACGTGGCCTGCCAAATGCTGCCGGGTGCGTCGGCTAGCTTCTTGCCATTTGCTCGATCGTAGACTGCGTTTTTCGTCCAGCTCCTGCAGGAATGCATCTCCTGTGACCGTCCTCGAACAAATATCGATCGAGGAAGTGGGAAATCCGCGTGGAGATGATGACTCCGAGTCCCACGGCGTCCAAGCATTTGGTGACTTCGAGTCTCATCACGCCCAGGCATCTCCACTCCGCCGAGGATTCCAAAACGCGTCCGTTGTCGGGTAGCAGGTCGATTCACCCTTCCGATTCCACGGGGGAAACGGCTTTAAAAACGATGGATTCACTCGAGCCCGGATTCACACGAATGCGTTCGTGAACTCGCAGAACTGCAGAAACCCATCAAAGCCTTCGTCCGATACCTGAGTCGTGATCGTCTCGAACGGATGAAATTGTTGAAAATCCGGCATAAAGTCCTTAGACTGACTCCAACCGTGAGAAGAACCTCATCCTAGATTCCTCGGAGCCAACAGCTGCCTTGGCGAGAACAGCTGGTATCCGATTTAGTTTGCCCTCATCGTGGACGGTGAGTCATTTAACCACACCGGTGAACCACTCGGTCGGCCTCTCATCGGCTCGTGCATGAGGGCTTTTCTTGGTTAAAAAGTCGGCAATCTTTTTTCGAGGATTTCTCTCTTTCTCTCTCTCTCTTTCTCTCTCTCTTTCTCTCGCTATCTCCCTATCTCTCTGAATGAGTCAGAATGACGTCTCAGTGAAGCATAGAAATACCTCGTAACATTCATGTCATTTGATAGGTGTTATAGACTCAAAGAGGACGTTTCCACCCGAGATATATAGACTATCAGATAGGCTCGAGTGGCTCACGCGCCTAGCGGCCGAGGAGGGAGCGCAGTCACTTGAGGCACGTGAATGTGCGTGTAGTGACGTCACAGCTGGGATATGATTCGCCTTTAGCTGGCTTCGATAGGGTGGGGGCTTGCTTTGGGGATATATTCATTTTCCGAACCACTTGGCCAAGGTTGATAGGCCAGGAAGTGGAATTTTCAGTTGTTCTCGAACGTATGTGAAGGCTTTGGGGGAGAGAGCCCTGAGACACAAAGCCTTCACCAATTCGCCATGACCCTACTGTTTTGGCCTCTTTCCTCCCTTGAGAACATGTAACTGTGCAGAAGAAAAATGTCTTTCCAACAATTTTACATAAGCGCTTTCTTTTTTTCGTGATTTGGAGAACTCGGCAAGTTTTTTCTTGAGACATTTCACATCCTTCTTGAATTTTAGATTTTCTAACCTGACTCTTCGTAATTTTACTTTCAGACCTGATAGAATCCTGATTTTCAATTTCAATTTCTCTCTGATTTCAGGGCAACATTTTGATGGAATTGAGAGATTTGTCGTTTAAGATATCTCCTCACTCTGTCTCATCGATACCTCAATTTGCATTTGATCTTGATCAAGGTGTGGAGGTTCATCAAGACAAAGTGGATTGGACGATTTTTTTTAGAAGCTTGTTTTTATGCCCCCCTTCATAGTCACTAGGAAGAAAGTGATTGGAGCAAACAAAGCTCCTTGTCCTATCCTGCAAGTCCATTCGGTCATAAGCTGATAACCATTTCTCCTTGGCTGCANATGGAAAAAAGGAACGGTCGTCGAAGATCTACGAGGAAATGTGTCTATGATTCAAAAACTCGTTCACCAAGGAGTATTCACAAATACTCAATTGTGAAATAAGTTATCAAATGCAAGTACCAGTATATCCATCCATTGGATATTGGGATCTTCATACCTATCAGAACTCTTCTAGACTGAGACACCTGAACAGGGAAAATGCAGTGAGGATGAACCGGGATCGTTAGGAATTGAAGTGAAAAAATTTGGAATAATGATGACGGAAAAAATATTTTCATGACAGCTCCGATCCAACGTGAGATGGAATGACATGGAATTCACAAAACTCACACCAAACAGAAAGAGATTTTCGGTGAAAAGGACATATTCACACGTTTCGGAATACGCAATGTCATGGTCTTGCCCGGATTCCCATGCCAAAGGCGCGCTTTGCTACCCTGTCTACTTACACAGCATACCCAAAAGTGCGAGGCGTTCCACCCCCCCAAACGCGTTTCTGCGCAGATCTAAGAGGGGTCTCTCCGACCCCCCTTGATCTGAACGCTCGAATCCCAGAATATATGGAAAGTGAAGAAAAAGATATCGTCGGACGCAGATCCATGGAGTGGCACTTGAAATCTCGCTGCATCGTCCTTATCCTCCTATTGTCCTTAACGATTTCATTCGGCCAGGAAGGACGTGTGAAAAATGGCCCATTACATTCCACAGAAGTCATCTTTCTTTTGGAAAAACAAATTGAAGCATTGAACTGCTGTTCGGCGCTGCAGATTAACGAGTATGAAAACGCGTGGCGTTATTAGCCGATGGCAATCCCCTTCTCAAGTATGTTCCTATTGAATTTATGTTGGCCGAGAAATAGAATGGATCCTCACTCTGAAACGTGACGCTGACGTCACCGGGTTCGGCACGGGGGATCGATGACGCCATCGTGAACCTTCTTTTTCCCTTCGATGCAGCTGGGGCAGTGGGGGGAGGAGGATCGGGTGGAGGTTGGATACCGAGGCCAGAGCAGCGTGTCATGTGCCCGCCGGGCCTGGAGTACCTCACCATGGTCGATCAGCTTCTCATTCAGCAGAAGGTGGAGCTGCTCGAAGGTTCGGGATCGATCCGTCTCGAACGTCGACTGCTCGGTTTGGACGCCTCGTAATTTGCACGGTCGGTCGTTGCAGCATTCACGGGTTTCGAGACGGCCAACAAGTATTCGGTGAAGAACAGCATGGGTCAGAGGGTCTACGTGGCAGCGGAGGATTCGGATTGCTGCACCAGGAACATCTGCGGGCCGATTCGGCCGTTCGGCATGAAGATCTTCGACAATCACAAGAAGGAGGTGATGCACCTCTACCGGCCTCTCATGTGCGATTCGTGTTGGTTCCCCTGCTGCCTTCAGGTCACTTTCTCGGTCTCTCCACTTTAGCGTTCACGAGCCCGCCTGGGCTTGATGATGATCGTTTTTTGCGCTAGGAATTGGAGGTGTCGGCGCCGCCGGGTCAGCTGATCGGGATGGTGCAGCAAGAGTGGAGCATCCTCACGCCGGAATTCCGGATCGTGGATGCTGTGGGCAACAAATTGGCCCACATCTCTGGCCCTTTCTGCACTTTTAGCCTCTGCGGGGATGTGGAATTCCAGGTCTTTTATCCTCTTCTTCCTCGTTTCAGGCGTTCGGAGTCCGAGTAGTCCGTTCTGGCCAGGACGTTGCACGTTTCGAATGTAAAAATCTCATTTATAGTTTGTGTTTAACACTCTTGCGACTTAAGGATGCGCCACTTCGGGTCGAGGTGAGGAACTCCTTCCCCGAATCCTTCAGAACGAGCCACTTCCGGACGAAGGGAAGAGCGCCTTCACCAAATGCTCACTGCCGCTCGAGTCTCGACGCGTTCTCGCGATCGAGACGGACCACTCGGACTCGGCGTTCGACGTCGCGTTTCTCTTCGAACGTGAACGAAGTCGGTGAGAACGGGTGCGTGTACGAATCCAGGTGAAGGCCGTGGACGGGATGACGATCGGGAAGATCAGCAAGCAATGGTCGGGACTCGTCAAAGAGGCATTCACGGATGCGGATAACTTCGGCGTCTCTTTCCCTCTCGAACTGGACGTGAACCTCAAGGCGTTGATCCTCGCTGCCACCTTCCTCATCGTGAGAACCTTTCCCCCTTTTTACTCTCACTTCACGTCTATTGTTTTGCGGAGAGTGGACGCGAAAGGGGCCTTTTTTCCCCTTCTGTCTAGGACTTCATGTTCTTCGAGAAAAAGGGGAACAAGGAGAACGACGGCCTGGGCATGTTCTGATCGTCCATCCTGGTAGCAGGAGAAAAGCGACGATCCTCCGTTTCCTCCATTTTAATGACTCTTCTACTACAGCTGAGAAACTGTCCGAACCGAAGCGTTCATTTTCGTGATATAATTCATCGGCGACATCGCTCTGAGGGATTCGTCTCGAAAGAGGGACTGATGCTCGAAATACCCTTCGTTTTCGGACGGCTTCCAGTGAGGGATCTCGCTTAAATGTATCACGGGGAGAAATGTCGGTCAGAAACTTGAGAGAGGAGAGTCTTCGCCTGCACTTTCCTGTTTCCGGTCGAAAACTCCTCGAGAAACGATATTCCAAAGATGAATTGCTTCTCGGTCCCTTGTACTTCCTTTACGAAATCCTAGAGATTTATTCTATTGGAAATGAATTATATGTGTTTCAGAAAGTAGCGTACTCGATTTATTCATTTTACATCTGTTTCTTCCTCCTGAAATTAAGCGTGGCCGTTGATCCACGAAGCCGTTTTCCATCTTGGAATGAAAAAACGGCTGCGGCGTCGCTTCCTTCTTCCTCGACTGCAAGAGTGGAGGACAGATCCTGCTTTTTAGTCTCTCTTATTTCGTGTCTCGCCGTAGAATGCTCACAATGCTCTGCCTTTCTTAGAAAAATCGAGAATCCTCCAAAACTGCAGTGAAAACTTTTTAAAACCTAAAATCGGAAAGACCCTTGAACGTAGAAAGTTGTCTAGTGAGGCTTCGCCGACATGGAGCTGTCTCCCGTTCACCAAAACCGGCTGCTCCTTACACTGCATTTTTTTTTCTTTATTTGATAGCTGGACCGAGGGTAAATGCAACAGGCTTTGCTGCCATGTGAGCCCCAGACGAGAAAGAGAAACAACTCCACGACCCCTAACTCGATCGCTCACTGGAGCAATCTTGCTGCAATGACGGAAATCCCAAAACCCCAACCCTTTACACGTAAACATAGAAACCGATGCTGCCTTTGCTAGTGATTGCATCGAGACGAGATAGATGAGACGTGCGCGAGGATGCCGAATGAGAGGTAATATAGCGGTTTCAAAAATTTCGAAACGTCGCTCGAGAACCTATCAAATGAACACTCCCCCATACTGTTACTTGTATGTTTAAGTGAAATTTTTAAATTTGGTATTATCTGGTATCTATTTTGGTACCGTGATACCGTCTTTTATGGGACTATCTTCATATGCATTGGAGCTTTACGTCGCCATACACAGTATGGCAACACGACGGTATTTCGTCTCAGGTGATAAGAATTCCAGTTCTGAGCGCAAACGGATCTTCAGGTCTTTCATTTGAGGCTATCGTCTGGATTTACGATCACTGTAAAAAAAAAAAAAAGCATGCAGAAATATGCACGACTGAACTCCCGTATACCAGGAATTCCAGTCTCTTATCTAACGCGTTTATTTCCTGAATCACCTTCGAATGCCGATAACTGTTGAGACAGAGGAAGGTGACCTTCACGCGGCCTCTATTCTCGTCCCCTTTTTTTTGCCCCGTCTGACATCGTCTGGTTGTGTATTGGACGAGACGAGAGGGAAAAGCTTGCTCCTGGCGTCGAGGTCACGTGACCCCGCACCCCCCACTCCCCATTAGTTCTTCCCTTAGTTCGACTCGGGGAGTCCGTCGGGTGAGGGTGGTTCGGTCGTTTCGGCAAGCAGCCAACAACAGGGGCACCCTCGGTCATGCGTCTCCCCCGTCATTCAGATGTGGCACATTTCAAATAACCTTCGATAAAGGACGTTCGACGAGTGGCACGTTCGCATTGTATCCGTTCGGGCCAAACTACGTCTCGGACTGCTAATCCGTGCCGAGGTATTTGCGTACTTGTCTGCACGGGGCGAAATCTATTCGACGTCCGAACGACTCCCATGACCCTGACTTGAAGCCAAGCAAACGTCTGTCGTGACCGGGGAAAGTTCCTGGGCAGAGTCTCGAGTCGAGTCCGTAGCCAGAAGTCCTTAAGTCCTTCAAGTTCTACACTCCTCAATCGGCTTTGCCACCGTGGACCCACATGTCTGTTGTGTCTTCGGCCTTGGGCTTCCCTTCAATTTCCGACTTTGCCGGTGAGCAAGCTCTCTTTCCGATTCTCTCGCTTTAACATATTGACCGCCAAGTACGAGATATCTCTTACTACATAGCATGGTACATCGTAGAAACTCTGACGTGGAAGTAAACATGTTATAGGCGTGTTAATAAAAAAAAATGAAAGATTGGGTTTATAATTTTTTAAATACTTTTTTTTTCCAAATTTCTGTGGCGTGTGAATAAAAAAAATGGCGGCGGTCATTGTGTTAAAGATCTCGGCTCTCGTCGCGGTGTTTCTCAAGGATGAAACTTTGGCATTAATGCGAAAGATAACCAAAAAGAAGAGGATGAATGACACGAAAGCCGGTATTCTTTCTCCTGAATGGCACCCATAAAGACATATCCAGAGAGACTTCGGATACCGTGGCAGTAATGGGATGAAACTCGACCATGAGAAAACGATCATTGACATCTGAGACATGAGGATGGAAAGTGACGGCAGAGCAGATGCACATCAAACTCGACTCCATGCGCCTCGATCACGACGGGCTCTTCGCATGAGGAAGGTTGTCACCGTGGTACGGAAGTTTCCAGCTTGATTCTAGAAGATGTCTGCGTCTGCAAGTCCCCTTCATTCTTTCATCGCCTGTAGCTTATATGCCCTTTAGAGTTCTTGAACTGCAATATGATTTGGTCGCAGAAGGCGGTGCAGCAGCAGCAGCAGCAGCGGTCGCGGTCCTCGATGGAAGCGCCTGGACGGGGATTTCCTGCCACCTAGCGCATTTTCAGCGTCCTTGAGGTGAGTTTCTATTTCTCAAGTCGGAATCTGAAGTACGGAGGGTTTTATTTTCTTTACTCTCCGAATTCCTTTTCTCCCGTTCGCTAGATGAGTTCCACTTAGGAATTATTCGTACAATAGCCGTCCACAGTTCGTGTTGCAGTGTTGTCAGCACTTTTCCATAGCTTTTTTAAGATGTGTGTCTCCATGAATTTAGAAGTGCATTACTACCAGTCATGAGCCAATTGGTCGTAAGTATTTTGAAGAGAAAGGAACTTGAGAGAAAATAAAGCCAACAAATTATAACACTCAGAAGAAAAAGTTGTATAAATTTTTTGCTTGACTATACTATAAAAAATATTGTTGATCCCATTAATACGGTACCAATCCGAATAACGCTTTGTTCCTTCAATATATTTTTCGGTGAGCGACTATCGGTATCGCGAAAACCTGAAGGTGCTCAATGGGGTGCAGATGTCCTGTCGGCGGCCGATTTGGTGGTTGCCGATGCATCCGGTACAGCCTTAAGGGAAGACTATGAGCAAAAAAAAATGTGAAAATATAAATGCTTTGCAGGAAATAAAAATATTTGGTATTATTGAAAAACTTATTTTCCAAAGATCTTTTACATCAAGCGGTTCCTGAGATAGTCTTGAAAAACCTAAAATATTAGTACATCTGGCATTTCCCAAGCCGCAGCTAAAGATTTGAACCAAATTTCTTAAAATTTATAGGACTCCATGATAAAACATGCAGCTGCAGATTGTTGGGAGCAAAAAGGTGAAATTTCCAATTGTTTCGTGCAAAAATGAACCATTTCTGTCGTGCTATTCGAAAATTTGATGGCAGTTGCCTCTGAGCTCCCTACTTTAGTCATAAAAATACTCAAACCCGGTCCCAACACATTCCAGGTTTGTCATTTGAGGGCCAAGCGAAATTTAAGCTTTCTGGGAACAATGTTGTATAAACAATTTGGGAAATAGTTATGATTTTACATGTCGAGAAAATTGTATTCAAAGTTTTTCATTGTTTCACAATACAAATAAGCCTAAATTTTACTTCAAAATCCCCCAGCTCTGTATTGCATGCCTTCCTGCTTCTCTTGTACAGCTTTTTCTTTGATTTTCTGAAATTCTATAGCCTTTTTCTTTCTGCTGAAAGAAAGCCTTATTAGGCAAAATATTCGCATTAAGAAATGGTTGTTTCTTTTTATGAAAATATTTACTATTAGAAAAAGGGCCAGATACCACGTATGTGAAAAAGCATCATGATCGTAATGTTAAAACTGTTATTTTGAACGCTGAATATTGAATGTTGCAAAGAAAATTTCCGAAATTTTTGCAGCTTTGCGCGATTTTTTTTGCTGTCTTCCCTTGAGGCAAAAGGCATGTACATATTCATTGCACACCAACCAATTTTGTTTACGACCTGGAGCACTGCAATTTAGTGTGTGGAGTTGAGCGATTGAAGACTACTGGACAAAGGTTGACTTCAAAACTGTAGTTCAGTGTTGATTCAGTTGTGATTTCTTTTCGATAGATGTGAACTTGAGCATAGTGGAACGTCAGACCAAAGTGTTGGCTGAAACTAAAGCCAAGCTGTAACCAGCCCACCATTTTGAAGTCGACCATTTCCTTTGACCTCGAGCACATTTTGCACTGGTCTTGTCGATCAGTCAAGAAGCAGTTGCTGTGATGGAAAAAAAGTAAGCTTCCGTATTCTAATTATCGAAATTATCATTTTCCTCATAGTGTCCATCTACTAGTTATACATGTGCAAAGTTTCGTCCACAGTGGCAAACCTTATTAACTTATTCAATATACTGTTCACAGCCCTTAATCGTTTGGGCGTGCTTTCGACAAATTTCTTCGCCGATATTATTCCATTCTGATGAGACCTGATTATCTTACTGGGCTTGTATTGTGCCCAAAGGTGCACGATGAAGTTTCAGCCAAATGACGTAGTAGTAACATCGCTGGCATGTAGGTATTGCTTAATGACACGCTTCCTATTGTGGTTTAACAAAAACTTCAAACGTAACTTGACCGTTAAATATTTATAGGTTTTATTCCTTGACTGTTGCGCATAAACCATCTTCTTTTAGGGTACAGAGAAAAACGTCTTGCAGAAAACTTCTGCTCTCACGTCGCCCGACTTCTTTGGTAACACAAGCTTTTGGGCCTCCCCTCTTTGGTCAGGAAAATGCCTTGTGGACAATCACCTTGGCGTTGTAGCCCAATGGAGAAACAAAAGGATGCAATCAGAAAGGTGAAGAAAGTGGCGACGTGATAGCTGTAGCGGTGGTCGGTTTTTATGCTTTCGGCCACCTCTTAAGAGTATCCGCCAAACTTAATCAAACATGTAATCTTTAGAATAAGTGTTACGTTGTTTCTGCCAACGAAGACGCAGCACTTGTGTTTGTTTTTCTTATTGCTGGTTAAATCATTGTTTCGTTCAGTTAATGTAACTTTACACATATCTTCTATATAGTGTATAAACATTTTAACACCTAATTTGACCCAAAGCTACATCCAAACGTGTTTTAGCCGTCTGTGGAGAATGGTGTCATCCAAATGTTCAAATAACTTAGACTTGTTACCGCAGCAAAAGTTAATAAGTTTGGCGGAAAGTTCTTGCAGTAACAGACAGTACTTGAGAAAAAGTTTTATTCAGCAACTATTCAATATCAGTCAACATTGTAAGCACCATTGTAATGGTAACACCATTACAAATCACTTTCTAGCCAGGGAACCAATGGAATACACTGTGGTAGAAAGATGGGACAGCTCTTTAGTCTCAGCCCTCAAGTCGAAACTTTTCTGGTCTTTGAATCGATTCTGCAAATCGTGCAAATTTGCGAATCGTGCTGCAAAATCACTCATCCTAGGGAGAGTTGTTTGGGTCGAATTATATTTGTCATCAACGCTTTGTCACGTCCCAGCCGCAACGTAACAATTACATGTCTAAATTTCTCCAGTTGGTCGCAGTACTAGACCGCCGTGATGGTGATATTGGGAGGAAGCAGCACAAAGATCGCGACCCCTTTCGTCTCAGGCTGTCGCATTGCATCGCCGACTACCCACTGACATTTGCTGGTATAGTATGCGTACATCACCCCCTTCTCATCCCCCGTGCCTACTTCAAAACGCCGTTGCCGGGAGAGAAGTGCACAGGTGTCGAAACGTGACATCCAACCCCGGGGCTTCGCCTGTCCACGATTGGGATGATCTCGGTGTTCGCTGGCGGAATGGGGACATCTGTGGACGGTGGTTATGTCGGTGACGAGTGGATGTAGCTTCTAATTCACCTCCGACAGGCATCCCAACCTAGGCTTATTATCAACATTATACTTTCCGGACATGTAGACAGCGTGCCAATTTAAGTATTTCTCTCTGATGACGCTTTCCCCAAACTCCTGGCTCACAGTGATGGACGCCAACTGCCTCCTCTCCCAGACGAGACCCGGGATGCATGTGCAGATGATGTTAAGGTTAAATTCGAACTTTGACTCACATGTCGGTATCGTATAAAAAAAAAACCCTGAGACCGCACGCAAGAAATATTTATAAGCAAAGCTGGAAAATTTGTGAGGCTTTCTATTAAGAAGAGATCTTTAAAAAAGGTCATAATCCAATTTAAAAATGTATACAGGTAAAGATTATGAAAGATGTTTTTTTTTTAAACTGCTAGTTTGATTTTGTACAATATACACATCAAAGTGTTTTTCACTTTCAATGTTACTATTTGTAACCTGCGCGTTTTTCTTTCCTCCCAACTGTACTTTATCAATTGCAAATAGATTAATTTTTTCGATTTCCTTTTTTGGAAATTTTTAGCACTAGAAGTATTTGACTGTTAAAACATCCCATTCTTTACCTTTCGCCTGTCACGTTGTTGCAGATGGAGAACATCCCAAGATGGAGAACATGTGTCACGCTTCATATTACTTCCTTATATCTAAAAAAAAAATGTTCAGGCTGTGGAAAGCTGTTGATTTGCTGGAGAATAGATCCATCCCATTAATCTAAAATTATTACTGATGAAAACTAAAATTGGCAGATGAAGTTATGCAGGGAAAATTTGCTAAATACCAGAGACAATGAGGTTTCCTGTTTGAAATTATAATCCTTTCACTAATAGGTTACGTAGAATCGCTTATTAAAAAAAAAAGTTCTCGGGGGGGAGGGGGAGGCAATTACAACTTATTCGGTCTTGTTCATGGAGTACATGCATGATATAACACGTATCAGCTAGTTTAGCAAGTTTGCCGCAACTCAATTCTTCTGCATTCAACTTTGCTTGATTGATAATGAAATGTGTTGACAATTTAAAGAAGCAGAATCGAAAATAACTTTATAAACATTTTTGAAAATCCTGCATAACATTTTTATGTAATCTGTGATGAAACAATGGTAAATTTGTTCGGACTTAACTGTGCTGAAACGGAAATGAAAATTTTTCTTGTTTAGTTGGCCGGTCGCAAGCAATGCTCCACATTATATCTCCACGACAATAGTTGGAAGCAGAAACATGTACCGTTGGGTTGAACATTTAAAACACTGGTGAATAACCATGAAAGAGGAAGAGACAAACTTCATTCGTAAGGAAGATTGTGTACAGTACGGCCGTTGATGTTCACCTGCAGTGGCATATTGCCGTTTTCGAAAGTCGTCGCTATGGACCTGGTAGCAGATTTGCAACATGAAAATTTTAATCAAATAATTCAAGATTGTTTTAATAGTCGTGATAATCTGTTCAGAACACACTAATACCCAATGACCTATTTTCCAGCCCAATAAAATTGCAGGGGAATATTTCCTCTTTTTTTTTAGAGGAAATATTCCCCTGCAATTTTTTTTTAAAGTTTTTTTATTTTTTACCCAACTTAAGAGAGTGCTGATTAACAAAAAAAATAGTACTAGAAATAGGTCTGAATTATTATGCCATTTAAAAATCTTGCCTTTTCTACTCTACCAATGCTGTGCGGTATACAAGATTTTTCTTTACCACTTGTTTTCTCAATAGGACAAAGATCGTGAAGATTAAGTTTAAGCGAAAGCCTTTTGTTACGTGTTATTTTTGCAATTGGATTTACATCTGAAATGAAATTGGTGTTTGAGCAACAATTTGAAAAATCATTTTTGGATTTTTTTGGGCACCCTTTCCAATTTGTACATATTAGAACGGGCTTAGGGATTCAAAAAGGGACAAACTGAATTAAATTTTCAGATGGAGCATAGAATATTACTGCACTGAAGGTGTAATAATATACCTGTAAATCTTTTAACGGTATAATACTTACTCAGACTTGTTCTGAAAATTAAACTAGACCATTTCAACAAATTTTATTTCTCGCGAAGAAAAAATGGCTTTTTTACAAATCACCCCACATATAAATAGGTAGCTGGAGTATTTACAAGAATTTACAGAAGTGGATCAGTGTCTATCGCAGGAGACACCATGTCAGGAAGTACTTTACATCGAGCTGGATAGGCCCCGACCCTCCCATGAATTCAGCTTTTTCGAATGCTGCTTGGTATCTCACAGTAGAAATGTAGCCATTCGATGAAGGTCCCCCTGCGCAGGAAACTTCGGATGCTGACCATTGCTAAGTGGCGTTGTTGGCTTACAACAAAAACCATGAGGGTTCAAATAATCCGTATGGGAAGTTCCATGCAGGGGCACCTCAAAAAGCCCTTAAACGCAGAGGATTACCCTCCCACCTTTTGTAGTTGTGCGGTGAAATGCCAGGCATAATTACAAAGTCGTTTTTCGCACTTCACAGAACTACGATACAGTGAAAACTCTAACTCGAATCCGAACTCGAAAAAGAACTATTCTCCTCTGAGGAACGTGAGGAGATGGAGGCGAAGCTCCTCAGTCTCACAGAATCCAATGTCCAGTTTCTCCCTGCAAAAAAAATCCCATCAAACGCCAGCCTAATTCTGCGGGCACAAACGTGGTACAATTAACAAACAGGTTTGACCCCTTGTCTCCCGGATTGTCCCTGGATCCCCCCAAAGATGATAAGGACCCCACACGTCCCCATCAGGGTAGCTAGCAACAACAAAAAATCCTGCCCATATCATTTACAAGCTTCCTCCTCACCTGCACGATCTTCTCGTTTCTTTACGCACTCCCCCATCTCGGCAACTTTCGCGAGCACCTCCCTACCCCCTCCAAGACCTGTCCTAATTCTCGCTGATTCCCACGGACGGCACCTCTCCTCCATTCTCCGCTCGCGTTTCCCGCACCTGGATCCCCTATCCATGGTAAAACCTTCAGCGAAATTCCACGCTGTCGTTCAATGCCTTCCAAAGTATCTCGCCTCGAGTCCTACCACCTCCCACGTTGTTATCATTGCCGGCACGAACAATGTCGACACTTACGATGTTGACGATCTGCAAGCCGGATTGTCGTTGCTTCAAAAGACTAAGCAAAGCTGCCCCCAGATCTCTCTCCACATATGCACTATACCACCTCGATTCTACGAACTATCTACGAACTCCCCAAATGTCCCTGAATACATTGCTCAGCAACTGGTGCACTCAAAACAATGCCCACATAATTTGCACAGGCCTCTTCCCGCGTCATTTCAACAGTCATGGTCTTCATCTCTCATATCGTGGCAAAGTGGCTCTCGCAAAACTGCTCGAATCGGAAATGGGATCTCCCTGCCCCTCTGGAATTTCTAAGGCAGTACAAAATCGACCTACCTGCATTCCTAAA
>CAJPEV010000535.1:0-47773 GCA_905338385.1 Darwinula stevensoni
CAATGTTGATAGCTAATGTTGCAATGACATTCATAGAAGTGCCGCAGCAACATTCCAAGTGAAAACATTGAAGCAAAAATGTTTTCTCAATGTTGTACAGCAACTTGCAACATAGAGCAACATAGGTAACATTTCGGAAACGTTTCATCAACATGCTGTGTTACTTGGGTTGGGGGAGGCAACGTCAGGTGTGTCTCCTGCTCCACCCCAAGCTAGTGAGACTAGGCCAAATGAATCGATCCCCCATCTGTTTCTACTGCAGTTGGAGATATCTCCTCCCAGGCAGGAATTGATAATCTCCCCCCTCCTGATGATAACGTCATCGCAATGGAGACTGTAGACCCCAGTCCCGACCTCATCAGAAGCCCATCCCACTGATGCCGCTATCTGTTCCCATTCATCTCCTTCACTTTCAGCTGAATGGCCCTCTCTGACCCTTTCTGCTTCTGTTGCATCTCGTACTATGCGAAAAAAGGTTTTTTAATGCAAAAAAGGTTCGAGATGGGTCTGCTTCCGACTCGAATGATGACTCATTGACTCAATCGCAGTCTTCTTCCTTTTGTTTAGACACTGAACAAAGGAAAGCACTCATGGCACTCGATTCATCCCCTTCTCCCCTTGGGATAGAGGAGTTTCTCTCTTTCCTTGAAGAAGTTAAATATTCAAGGAATCCTGGCCTTGCTGCCCAGAAATATTCAGATGGGATTATTGCCATGATAGATTCCTTGCGCAAATCCTCCACTGGCTTCTTGTCCAAACGCGCCTGAAAGGGCTCAGGAAGAAACTAAAGAAACCGGTTGAAATCCCTTGAAATCTCATTAATAGTAGAAAGTAGAAACTCACCCAGATTAAAAGTGAAACATAATCTAAATGGGACATTTGTAGTTGGAATGCTCGAGGCATTTCCTGTACCCCTTCAAAATTAAAAAACTCACCTTCTTACACTGATGTAAGAAGGTGAGTTTTTTAATTTGTGGAAATCATGTGGAAAGAAAACTGATTTTCTTTCCACATGATTCTAATACAAACCTCCATGACTCAGGCCTTGATGAATGGGGCCTGGAGGGTATCGCTAGCTCTGGTTCTTCGACTCGTGGAGGCATTCTCACTGCTTTCAAAAAGTCCTCCTCTCTCTCTTATTTCTTATTCCGACCTGGTGAAAGGTCACCTTCTGCGTGTCGACTTTTCCTGGGAGGATTCTCTTTTAATTTGTTACAATGTGTATATGCCTCAACTAGATGAACTAGCTTTACATGTAATAGCCACTTTAGAGCATGATTTTTCTTCTCACCTCTTAGATGTTCATATCATGATTGGAGGAGATTTTAATTGTACTCTTAACCCTGATCTCGACAGGGCTAACTGTAGAGAATATCGCATAACCTACAAAGAAAATTACACTTTCGTGGAGTCTAGTCACTTAACCGATGCTTGGCGGGATTTTTATATATCTGAACATTCTTTTACTTACACCGGTGCTCATAGAAACCACCCACAAGTGCGTTTAGACCGTTTTTATGTTAACAGGATGATTTTAGCTAAGCTAAAAAACCCATCCATCATTCCAGGTCATCTGCTCCCTGATCATGCATGTCTCTGTCATCTCCCTGCTCTTCCTTTAAAGGTTCTGACTTTTGGCATTTCAATAACTCTCTCCTGAAGGACGAGGAGTATTGTTCTTTTCGCAACTTTTGGCATGACATAGAATCTCGACAAAACCACTATAGCAATCTTGGAGACTGGTGGGAGAGTGCAAAAGCTGCCATTACAGGGTGACTCAAAAGTCCTTGGACACCTTTAATCAAGTGTAGCATTCTCTGATGAAGACCAATTTAATTTCTGATTTGACCAGTGCAAAGATCACAAAAAACTAAACCAACCATGTTTTTGTGTTTCAAAAATATCACCATTTGAGGCAATAACCTGCTTCAGACGTTTTGGGAAATCATTTACGGCTCTTCACAACTGATCAATCGACAATTCATTCCATTCCTTCAGCAGATCAAGCTTCAAGCTATTGATACTCTTGTGTGGCTTGCAGCAGACCTTGGCCTGCAGGACCACACACTGTAGGACCACACACTGTAATCCAATGGATTCAAATCAGGTCGACTAGCAGGCCATTCTTTTGGGGAAATCAAGTCTGGAAAGTGAG
The DNA here is from genome assembly GCA_905338385.1 of Darwinula stevensoni. NCBI lineage: Eukaryota > Metazoa > Arthropoda > Ostracoda > Podocopida > Darwinulidae > Darwinula > Darwinula stevensoni. Next base: position 2,156 of record CAJPEV010000535.1, read on the forward strand.
TTCTGCAGAAGTCGATGGTGGATTTTGCCTTGTGAGCTGGTGCTGAGTCCTGCTGGAATGTCCAAGGCTGGGATTTGAAATGTTCCTGAGNGATGTTTGGGAACCATATCGAGAGCTTTCGACCTGAAACTTGGAAGGCAAATAGATCTGTAGTAGATGTTGCTTCACTCAAAAAATTACCTGGCTATCATTTGTCCAACGGTTTTTTCAATAGGTGTCCAAGGACTTTTGAGTCACCCTGTAAAGGTTTTACTCAAGAATACGCATCAAATAAAAAGTCCACTTTTCTCATTCGTTTTTATTCGTTACAATCTGACAGAATACCTGAAACGGTTTGATCCTTTTTCGCCTTCTCTCCCCTTTTGAGAGACTGAACTAATTATTTAGCTAATATCGCTGAAGGTGCGAAGATTCGCTCCCGACAAGAAGCTCTTGAGGCTATGGATGCCCCTTCCCACCTCTTCCTTTCTTTAGAAATGAGTAAAGGAGCCCATCAGACACTTAATAACATTCGTAATGACTCCAACAATGAAATTTTATCCAGTCCTTCATCCATATTGAGATAGGTCCCCTCTTTCTATCAGACGCTCTACAGTCCAACTCCAGTGAATATTTCCCCAGATATTTTTGACGGACTTCCTACGCTTTCTAATGATGAATCTCGTGATATGTCATCTCCATTTTCAATTTCTGAGTTCGACTTGGCTGTTAAATCTCTTTCCAGGGAAAAAAGCCCAGGTCTTGACGGTCTCACTGCCGAGTTTTATCAGAAATTTTGGCCCCTCCTTCGAGAACATATTTTTAACGTTGTGTCTCATTCCTTGCAGTCCCTTTGTCCATGAGGAGGGGAGTTCTAACACAACTTCCTAAATCCGGAGATCGACTCGATATTCGGAACTGGAGGCCCAACACGTTATTAAACACTGACTACAAAGTCTTCACTAAGGTTCTGACCGGACAGTTGAAGAAAGTCACCAAATCGCTCGTCCACGCGGATCAAACGTATTGCATTCCAGGCCGTACTATACATGATAATCTTCAAAACCATCTTCTTAGGGATGTTATATGGTCTGCAAATTTCCATAAAACCCCCCTCGGTATTGCCTCCCTAGATCAAGAAAAGGCTTTCGATAGAGTCAACCATGAATATCTTTTTCATACCTTGGAGAAGTTCGGTATTCCACCTTACTTTTTGCATGCAATTCGACTCATCTACAATGAGAATCAATCCCTGGTTCGTATTGGAAAATTCCTATCTGCACCTTTCAAATTTCAGCGCGGAATACGACAGGGTGACCCACTATCGGGTAAATTGTATTCCCTATCCATTGAGCCCTTCTTAATTTGCTGCGGCGTCGCCTTTCTCCCTTTGCATTTTGTTTTGCACTATGGTTTTGCGCCCGTTAATAGTTTCTGCCATGCTGACGATGTTTCCGTTTTCATTACTACTGACCTTGGTTTCGAAGTTCTTTCACGTTCTTATGAGATCTATGCAAAAGCTTCGAATTCCTTACTGAACGTTACAAAGACGTGAGGTCTATGGTGTGGGTCTTGGCAAAATAGGCCTGATTCACCAGGAGCTTTCCTTTGGCATCGTGAGGGACTGAAGTTTCTTGGTGTCTACCTAGGCATTGCTTCCATTGAATCGAAAAATTGGGAATTGTTGGAGCGAAAAGTAGAAGCATGCATTAACCAGTGGAAACACCGTTTTAAATTCATGTCCTATCGTGGACGTGTCCTTATTTTGAACCAACTGGTTGCCACGAAACTTTGGCACCAACTACCTCGTAGCTTGTCTTGACCCCCCTGAAGCTTTCCTGTCAAAGCTGGAGGGAACCTTCCGTAGTATTGTGTGGCAGAAAAAAAAACACTGGTTGCATCCGGTGTACTTGCACAGGTCTCTCATTCAGGGTGGTCAAGGCCTGATATCTCTGGAGGCAAGACGCTTGGCTTTCCATCTGTGCCACATTAAACGCACTCTTTTATATCCATGCGAACATCCGTCAAGTTTTTCCTTTCTCTATTTTCTCTGCCTTAAATGTGATCTTCCAACAACCTTGACTCTTGCTGCATTCATTCTCAATCTTTCTAACAATTCTCAAGGAAATCCGACTCCACCATACTATTCAGATTTGTCTCGACTCTGGATATCCCTTCCTAGATCTCTATCTGGTTCTCCTTCCTCGATTGAATTACGTTCCTCTCAGGCCAAATATTTTATTCCCTGAACCTGGAATTTCTTTGTCATCAGCTTGGGAGCGCACCACTTTCCTTCTGCGATCTTATTCAAGGTCACTCCTGGATAGAGTTGAATACGACTCTGCTTCAGAATCTTAGTAGATCAACCCGCAGACAATTATCTCTAGATATGAATAAAATTAGAGACATAATCAAACTGGAAGACTTTCCTTCTCTTCTTCCACTCCCTCCTTTTGACCAATTTTTGAAGTATCTCTCTTCAACATTATCACATGGCCAAAGGAAAAGAAAACTCTACATTTTGCAATCTTTTCTCGCAACTCCATATATGATCTAGCCCTATCGGTTGTTTTTTCAAAGTATAAAATTTCTTTCCCTACCCATCATATTGGTCCTTTCATTAAAGGATCTACTGCAATGTCTCCGATATGGAAAGCCCCCTACCGATATCCGTCCCTCAAAGAAGACGGTGATATCGCAAGGAGATTGTTACACAACTGTCTTGCATCTCCTAGTACATTGCACAAAATGAATGCACAGATTCCACCTGTTTGTCCGTTTTCTTTCGAAGATGGAACTTTGAGCGACACGAAAGAAACTTGCATTATTGACATCCCTGAAGAAAAACTTCTAGAAAAGATTTAGCCAGAAATAGTGCTGGATGAAAGATTATTTTTATTTCATTCCGTGCCATCAAGAAATTCCATTTCAAACCAGGCGAAAACCTTGATTGATTTTATACTTACCCTTTGCAAAGCAACAATCTATAGAACCTACATGAATTGTATGAAAATTGTCTCTTATAATTCTCCACTATATGTCATCATATTTCAGGAAAAACTCAGGTCGAGAATTCAATAAGGTCATTTCATCAAATGTGTCGATGGGAGAGATGAAGACACATTCAACGATTTTTGGGAGCCGATCGCCAATACCCAATCTGGAACCATTACCTACCAAGTACCAATGTAACTGGGAGAAGGCAGGATGCTGGCGGAACGGGTAGTACCCCGAGCATGCCCAAGAGGAGGTTCCAACCCTCCTGGAGGCGGGGGCCCAACTCCAGCATCTGTGCCAAAAATTCTTCCTAATGAAAAAACATTTGTGAAGCATGTGATAAATTACATATAGATCGGTTTCTCACCGGGCCCACTGCTGTTCTGTGGTGCAAATTTTTTTATATTTCATTTTTTACCCTGAACGTGTCGGAGACTCTTCCAAGTTTATTTCGTTTTCATTGTGTGCGCTATGACATTCTTGCTATGGTGTGTTTGTTGATTTATTATATATCCTATGACATTAAAGTCCTTTTGAAATATCAAAATAATCCAATCGAATCCGCGATCGGCACCTGCGACAATCTCTGAGGATATGGAGCGATATTTTTTCTAAGCATCACACATTGTCAAAATCGACGTAATGGAGCTACGATGTCGTTTCCACGACAGAAAAAGCAACTCTTGAAACAATCCAACAGAACCCCGCAATCGCCAGCTGCGACAATGTCATGGAGTCATGGTGTCATGGAGTGATATTTTTTCTATGCATCACACACCCTCAAAATCGATTTCCTGGAGCTACGATATCGTTTTTGAAGCCAGAAAAAGCAACTTTTCGAACTATCCGCAAGAATTTCGCAATCGCCACCTGCGACAATGCGGATACGGAGAAATGTTTTTTCTACGTATCACCTACAGAAAAAATCGAATTCATATAGGTATAATGTCGTATCCAAAAAGCTATTTCCTTAACAATCCAACCGGATTCGGCAATGGCCAACTGCTTCCATTTTCGCGGTCATGTGATGATACTTTTTTTCTATGAATCGCAAACTATGAAAATGGATTTTATAGAGGTACGATGTCGATTTCAAGCCAGACAAAGCAACTTCCCGAACAAGAAAAAGCATACGAACATACCGCCAAACAATTTAAATTCCCCAACTCCTCACTATCTCTCATGATAGAAAAATAATCTTTAATGGTAGCGAAGACAAGGAAACTAGCACTATATTTTAACAAAGGACTATCTGGGCATGAAAACCCATATGTATAATGAACCCAAAAAAATTTTAAATGCACAATGTTTTTCTATAAAACAATCATTTTCCATGGACCTGAAACTTGTGGCTCCAACCTGCGAAGATGAATCAGGGCAAGAAAACCATACGTACAATGAATACGACAAAGACGAAAACTGCTCCTCCTCTTTACGTTTCCAGCTCCTAAACTATGGTATACCCTTGCATGGATGGAACCTCCACCTGGCTTTCTCTTAAACCTCCCAACTTTTTGGAAACTCTGTCTGGCTAGGGAAACATTGGCTTCATCCAGTATATCTTCACCACAAGCTCCTCCTAGGTGGACAAAATCTTGTCTCCATTGAAGTTAGGAAACTCTCTTTTTGCCTTTCTTTTGAAAAACCAGTTTTCACCATGGCACCATGACATCATTTGACATTTCTTTTCTTCATTTGCTCAACTTGTGAAGTCTAGGGGTCCTACTGCTAACATCACCGCCCATCGCCCATGAAGCTGCTCTTACATGCATTACAGAAACAGCAACACTTTGGTTTTCTTGAAACCTCAGTTGCAAGTCTGAGGTTTCTTCTCCCTACCTGTTTAATTCCACTGAAACTCAATATTTCTCTTCAAGCTTTTTCCATTTCACTGTCTGCTGCTTGGGAAGTAACCAATTTTACCACACTACAAGATATACACAATGGTACCTCATGGATAAACCCAGACACCATACCGATTACAGAATGAATGAACCCCAGGATACACAAACAGATCTCCATGGACCTTCACACTATTACAAATAAACTTCCACCTGACAAAACAACAAATCACTCTATTCTGCTCCATTTTCCAAATACAACTCCCAGACAGAAAAGACCCTGTTCATTTTAACGCTTTAATTCGGGAAAGAATTTATGACCTTTTAGTTCACTTCATCTACAAGAAAAACAATCTCAATGATCCCACACACCATGTCCAATGCTTTCTCCCAGGCACAGAAAAATTTGTCCCCATCTGGAAATCCTTTTATCAGCTCCCATCAGATAAAAAAAAAGGTGGTGACATTAACTGGAGACTTCTACACAATTCTTTAGTTTCCCCTGTTTTGAAATCTAAAATGAAGAGCTACTCTTCTCCCTTACGTCCTTTTTGTGGCAGTCTTGGGACTTTAATCCATATGTTTATTGAATGTCCCTCATTAAAATAATTGAGTGTATACATTTACAAATTTTTGAAAATGATTCATGCTGACATTACCCTGAATGTTAAACTGTTCCTTTTTCACATTTTCCAGAACGTATTTCCCTTACAAAATCTGAAAACTCCCTCATTGATTTTACCTTGACCCTTGCAAAGAGCAAAATTTACAAATCATGTATTACCTTTTAGACACAGAGAAACAAACTATGCTTTTCAGAGATGCTATGAGGAAAAAGTAGAACAATCTTATTACCTCCATTGCATCATAGAGAAAGGTACAGCATTCTTCACTGACTTCTGGGGTCCTATTGTGCATCTGGATGAAGACAGAGATATGTAGGTGAAATTTTAAAGCCATTTTTACTCAATTCATCCAATGTATGATCCCTTATTATTTCCTTTTTAATATTATAATATACTTGTAATTTTGAATTAAAGTATCAATGAAAACTCACCGGCTCACAAAGTATATCAGTATTAAAAAAATCAGTTTTCATGGAGACGAAGAGGTTGAAACCTGCGTCATGACTTTCAGCAACATGCGCCACCAGCCAGCAATGGCGAATTATATCAGGAAAAAGCCTGAGTGCAAGGAATACGACAAAAACTAAAAAATACCCCATCCTAACACACTGTATCCCTATATAAAATCATTTTTAATGGCAGCTAAGATCCAGAATTCTGTGCCAGCCACCTTCCATGGTATCATCTTTCAACATGATGGCGTTCCTTTGCACTTGAGCCCGGACATCCACTCGATTTTTTCTCGTGTCGAGGACATCGTCTTCAGAACGAAAGCGTCATACTTTACCAATTCTGGTGCCGAATCTGTGATGCACTCGCTACAGTTAATGCCGACATGTCAAGGAATATGCCAACATGTTGGGAAAGCGTCCCTTCAGTCTAAAAGAGAGCACGAAGGCGAGCATTCCCCATCGAAGAATATATAGGGGGAAACGAGGGAATGAGCTAATCGCCTGGTTTTCCCTTTTTCACTCCTCCTGTCTCCCAGATTAAAAAGAAAATTATTTTACTCATTATCTCATGATGATTTCAAATCCAAAAGCACATATGAAAGGCATATTTGGATGAAGACTTTCTGGAGAAAGCAAAAGGAAAGACTCTTCGACTTCCCTATTCAGTGATATCTTTTTTCTCATTCCCTCTGTCTTTCATCTGGGTGGAAATTCCTCTAAGGGGAATTACAAGGTGTAAGGCTCCCTGGTTTCTTCCCTTCAGTTTAGCTCCTTCCATTCTCTCTCTCTTTTTCGGAATGAGTTCTTCAAAAGGGAGAATGCTCTCCTTTTGCTCTTCCCAGCTGGATAGAACACTTGTCCCTTCTAGTTCCATGAACTTTTTTAAATTTCAAGTTGAAATGGTATACTTTGCAGAGAACCAGTAGGGGGGAGATGGACTGCTGATTCCATGAGCCTTTTGAGTCACCCATTTCAAAGATAGAAATAATTATTGGCAATTTTTGAATCAGGATATCAGGATTGTGAGCTGCAAAAACTCACTTTTTTACATATTAAGATCAAGAAAGCAGAAATTGTTCATTCCTAGCCTCCATTTGACACTGTGGTAAGCAATCACAACCAATAGAGCCTTTGAGCTTGATATATATATTTATTATTTTCCCAAAGAGTGTTATTAGGACTAGGAGTAGAAGATCAAGGGGTAAAAGAGTCAGAGGGACTGATGAGATGCATTACAGAGGTTTTTGGGGGACAGGATGAGAGGACATATTTACAAAATTTAGTCAGGGCACTGCAATTCAATCCCATCATTCTGTGTAAGCATACCACTCCAGTTCAATCAGGTGATTGCTTAGATCAATTCTCCTCTGTAAATAGCACAGAATTATTTCCAAGAAGTCTAAACTTGTTGTTCAAGAAGAAAGTAACACTGAGAGAGAAATGTTAAGATACTACTGCTCACGTGAGGAATCCCTCAGGGACGCTTGAGGAAATGTCATTAGATTGCAGCATGAAGAAAGCAATATTGCATTGGGAACAAGAAAACCTTTCAAATGCTCTAAGTGTTTCCCTTCAGGTATTGTGTTATATTACTGTAATCCCTAATGATTGATCCCACATTATCTGATCCACAAGTAATTCAGAATGAGAAAAGGTAATGATGGAATGTATCTAGCATTTTGAGCCATTTACGTCAATTGAAGATCGGTCAAGCCTTGGTCCTTGAAAAGGGGTGAAGAAAAAATGTGTGCTACCACACTGCTTCCAAGCATTCCATTTGAGATCCATCCCAATTGATCAGTTCATTTATCTATTTTTACATTAAGAACAAGAATAAGAGCACCTTGTTCCACACAATTTTGACAAGAGGAAGGAAAAAAAAGAAAAAGAAAATAAAAGGAAATGAAGATGGTAAGTTCTATGGCTTACAAAGGTTCAAAGTTCAAGGTTCAGACAAGGGCATCAAGAGGTATCTTTGCCCATCATCAAATCCCATGTCAAGGTTGAGTGTTCATATGTGAGATAGGCCAACCCCTCTTGAAGATGGAAATTCAGTGGGATTTATTCACCTACTGCCAAGTCATTTACAGCTACATTGCTCCTGTTTTATTCTATTTTCAAAAGAATGAAGCTCACCCAAGATTGCTTGGGTTGGGAAAATGTCTTGTGAGAGTGTTCCAGCAGGCTGACTCAAAATTATTCCACAGTTAGTCAGTTTCAGCTATGTATTTCAAGGGCACTTATATTTTCTTATTTGGTAATGGATCTTATTTTCTACATCTACTTCTAGATCTTACTTTCTTTTTACAGATCTTATATCATACTTTTGGTAACAATTCTTATTTTCAGAATATTATAATATCTAAGTACTGCTAATATTGAATTACACCAGTTATGAGTCTGTAAAAGCATGTGACCTGCATAATTGTTCACAGTGCATCTGGTTGCATAACTATAATGGTTATTTGCTAATTGATATTTAATTATTTGTGGAAGGTCATTACATGTTAAAAGATTTATATCAAACTCAACCTTTTCTGAGAAAAAAGTTCTGAGAAGTGAGCAACTGAGAAATTCAATGAAACAGTAAAACAAACAAGTCAAATGAGACATGCTTGGCTACAGTATAAGGAATTGAAAGTGGGTGAAGCAGGTGGATTCCAATGTGAATCTGAATGGAACAAGGAGGACATGATGCTGCTGAATGCATTCTAAAGAGATACCAGAGAGCTTAAGCTGGTAAGCTAACCTCTTTGTTGAAGAGAAGAAATCTGCAGACTGAGACATATCATGTTCACATGATGAATTCATTTGATTCAGCCCTTCACTGGGTGTCATGTGCTCAAAACAAATGTCTCTTGGTCACGTCAGGTCAGGACATTCGCCTAGTTTCACATATTTCTTGCAAACCAGCATTGATGAGCAACTGGGAATGGGAGCACCTAATAAAATGGATAAAATATTCAATTTTTCTCCTTAAACAATGGGTAAAAAAAACTCATTATACCAAGCGAATACTGTATCTAAGTGCATTATCATTGAAACAATCCTAACTAAACTCACAGCTCACTGGACTAGTTATAAATTTCACAGTTAAGCCGATAATTTTTTTAAATTAGAGTTCAAGCACCTTACAAAAGGAGAACAGTTAATTTTAGTGTAAGTGCAGTGAATGACATTTCTTCCAGAATGTATGGCCACAGCCATACAGTAAGTCAATCTAGGCCTGGACCTATGGTGTAATGAATGTAGGTGTATGTAGATCACATTTCATATGGTTGAGCGAGTACCCATGAAAAAATTACGCTTCGCACAGGCCAGACGTGACATAACGAATACGTGATAGAACAGAACGCGTGCAGTCAGTGACAACTAACTCAGCCTAACTTTCTGCAAATACTTGCATTTCCTCCAAATTTATTTAGGTATCATCAATTTACTGGCTATTTACGCCTCACATCGACTGCCTAAGCCAAATGCAGAGCCCATCATGGACCAACCGGAACCAATTTACGCCTGAAGACGTGAGAACCACGTGGAGCGCCATTATCAGTGATATCTCCGTCGTTAATTCTTGTGTTGCCGAGCGTGTCTACAGTCCATTATGCGTGGCCTGTCTTGCCTCATACCAAAAACGTAGCAAAGAAGATATATATGATATGCTGTGAGCGAAAAATTCAGGTTACTCGGTTCATTCGGTCAAATCGGTGATGTGGCCCAGTGGCGTACCGATCCGACAGAATAAGGTCTGATATCTGGCAACCGTGGTGATGAGGCCTGGATGAAGCGAACTTGGGGTTGGGTACAAAAAAAAAAAAAGTGAGAGAACACCAGTCGAGAATTCGATTGGATATTCTCTTCAAGTTCATCATTCAGGCGAATTCCTGTTAATTGCAGGAACCAACTTTGCCAATAATTTTCTGCATTTATTTCTCAAAGTATGAGAGCATCGTTCCCATTCTTGAAAAGCTTACGGGAACGCCTTTCTTACCTATTCCCAACTGATTTTATCACGAGACTCGACAGCTCCATCACACTTTTGCGCATATTTTTGCCAGCTTGGGCGATCGGCAGACGGCATCTTCTCTCCCCATCTGAGAAGGGAAGATGAGAAAATTCAATTTGCTGTTGTGTTTCGCGGGAATTCCCCCGAGTTTAATGAAGTGTCCTCTCCACCAGAAGTCTACCTTATTTTGCACGACGACCTTGGGCCTCGTAGAGGGATTTCATCACGGTGATGCCCCTTCTCTTCTTCCATTCAAACTCGAACATCAAATAATGATTCCCATCGAGGCGGGCCGAGTTTCCCACGATCAGACGATTCTAAATAAGAACGGGCAAATATGAGTCTTCCCACTCAGTTGAAGAAGGATTTTTCTTCTGAAAGACGCCAATGGGGCCTAAATTCATGAGACATTGTACCTTTCCCCGTCAAAATCTTGCGAGAAAAACACTTTCCGAAGATTTGCTTATTAGAAAAGGATAAGACTTTCCCTGACAAAAAGCAGGGATTCTTGCCTCTTCAAAGGAAGAAATAAAGAAGCATGTTCCATCTCTGACTCTCCACAACTGATGATTCTCTTCCTTCGCTCTTCAATCAATCGGTCGGCAGTCGGCCTCGGGTTACCTGGCTTTCCGCTGACAGATTAATTGTCCTCCTCGCGTCTCTTTTCAGGTGACCTTATTTGACTCCAAGGCTGAGAATTGATTTCCATTTCCTTATCGGAGTTTCGTCCAATCTCATCCCGCACCTGACGTACGTAGCAGTTCCTGCGTCCTGTCACCGAGAGAATATCTGCTGGTGTCTAGCGACGATGTGCCCTAATTGAGCCTTTAAGGGTTCAATTAAGTTCCTCCTAGTTGAAACTCTTCGCCTCCATTTCGCATTTCTTACGAATAACGCAACAAGCATACAAGTTGAGTTTACGCACCGTCTCAGAGGTCGTTCACCGACTGAATAGATGAAATGAAAATATCGAAGGAAGTGCTCCTATGCAGAAAAACCTTTAAAGACCCTTTAAAATGACATTTCTTCAATTTCAATAAGTGCCAAGAGCTTCTGTAATCCCCATTAAATCCTGCTAGGGACATAGGCATTTTCATGTCTAGTTCTTTCTTAAAATTGATTTTTTGCCAAGCACCCCTTCCCCCCCGCAGGGTCATTTCACACAGCTGCTAAACTGGGAAGGTAAGCCATATTTACCGGAAATCAGTCCTTTTCTACCTCTGCTTACAACCATTACAGAGTTGTGAACCGGAAGATCCCAAAGGGGGGCGAATCCAACTGTACCTCATTTGCTCTAATCACTCCGCTAGTTTTTGCCCTAGAATGAGCAGTATGGCGAGAAGTAACGAGATCCCGTGACAAAACTGGAATATCTAAGCACTGGAACGATTAATACGGAGCTTGGTAGTCGTGGAGAAAAGAGTGTGCAGATTCTACGGTGTCGAAGTCTCTATCCAATTAATGGATAGAGACTTCGGGGAATGTACAGGGTGCGGCAAAATTGTGGGAACACGACCCCCAACCACGGTGAAAAGACCAATCACTCAGTAAATATCTTCATTCCGCCTCAGCCCAATATAGTCTACTCAATTACTGGAGGGGAACGTAGCTAATTGCGAACGTCAGCTGCAGGAAAGTCGTCCACGGCACGGTCGATGAAAACTTTAAAAATGTTTGGTAAGGAAGTCGTGTTCCCGTAATTTTGCCGCACCCTGTATTAATCTTTCTCAAGTCTTAAGCAGAATATGCGTAACTATTCGTAGGAAAATTCACATAGGATGTTACTGACCAAACAGCAGGGATCACAAAAACTTTGTGTGGTGCGGACTATGTGGTACACGTGTTAGGTTCGCTTTTCTTTGAGGGAAACTTTAAATGGTGAGCGATACCTGAACATGTTAAGAAATGAATTAATGCCACAACTAGATGGACTCTGAGAGGGTCTACCAAAGTGGTGCCAGCAAGATGGTGCATCCCCTCGTCATGCATTACCCATTCGTGATTGGCTTGATGAGAACTTCCCAGGACGATTGATGGTCAGGCGCGGCTCCACATTCACCGGGTCTCACTCCGATCCACTATTTCTTATAGGGGTTGCTTATGTAGAGGTGTACCGTGGAAAAATTAGGTAGCGACCACCTTCGAGAGGGGATCACATGCATTTGTGCATCCATTGATGGCGATGAGAGCTTGTTCCAAAGGGTTCACAGGAGTATGAAATACTGACTGCAAGCGTGTTTGGAACCGAATGGGGAACATTAAAAAAAATTAGGTTTGCTTGCACAAAAAAATGCAGTTCCCAATAGGTCGAGACTTTTCGGACACCTTGTAGATAACTGGCTACAAACGAACGAGGGTCGGGATTATGCGTTGCAAAGGGCTGCATCACATATTTCTTACCATCAAGGACAGTCTAACCGCATTAACAGCCATGAGCGTAAAATATAAATGATATATGAGAGCGTGAGCCAGAATTCGAAAACAGTGCCGTAGATAAGCAGATGCGTCCCATCATCTCGCTTTCCGTATAATGAAAAAAATTCTATCAGCAGTTTTTGAGCAAGAGAACTTTGCTTCACGAACTTTCATCATTAAGGAGCTTTTGAAGGGCTCCCGAGGAACTCCCAGTGTGCCCGCACTCGGTAGCAGACAGATACGACACACTAGTAGCGAGAAAAGTCCAGCTTTGTCTGTCCCTACTTATCACCGTACAAGTTCAGTGAACGTGCCGTGGCTGTCAGAAGCCCAGTTTTTAATTGTATTCACTCCATTGTTATTTCGACACGAGTGGCTTTCTTTTTACGAACTCACTTCGTAAGTAGATGATTTTTGGAAAGAGAGCACTGCGTAATATTTACGAATCTTTAATAAATACGCCCCTCATTTTCTTTTTCCATCTTCCCCAGTTCTATATCGAACACATTTTAAAAATTATCCCATCAGGTCTTTGATGCAGAGGCCCATCTACCGCATTTGAAGAACGACGATTCAGACTGGACAAAATCTCATATATTTAGAAAACGTGGTTGATGCAACAAAAAAGGAAACCGATCGAGAGACATCATACGAGACATTGACACTTCATCAGTGACATGACCAACAACTCTTCAAATGCCACACTATTCAGCTACCATCAATCAAAAAAAAAAAAAACAATTCTTGCCTAACTTTGTGAACCTCACAATCAAACACAATGTTCCTAAGATCTAGGAGACAAAAACTGAATAAAAAAATCACAGACTCCATGTAGACGGGAGGAGGGAAAAAAATCAAGATTGCACTTGTCCAAAGAATTTGTTTGGACTTCACACTTCCCTCAGACTCCTCAAACATATTTAATTAAAGTGTTCCTCTAATACAAGGAAGGTTCAGGAGCTATAGCATCACTTCTATACCTCCATGAACACTGAATAAATTACACACGTACACAGGTTATGACTTTGTTGTCAGAGGAAGCAAATATATACAGAATAACCTGAATTTATTCCATCCACACTTTTTTATCCTTATTATAAGACTGTGATGTCTTTGCATTGACATTCATCAAGAAGTGGAGAGGCTTGGAGGAATAAGCAGTCGTCAAACCAAACAAAAAAGATTCCCATTTCTACTCTTTGGTATATGGTGACCTGATGCAAATATAGAGGACAATACAACACATGAACTTGAGGAGCTGGATGATAAGACCATTTGAAAAATACCCTCATGATAAAAAAATTTTCTGAGAACTCTGTTACACCTTTTGTGCTGACCATATTTGTTTTCTTTGTTTCTCCCTGGCACTTCAAAACAATATCCCCTTTCTCTTGCAGACCTACAAGACCATCAGACAGCTAGAACAAAGTCAACACTGAAGTGACCGTTGAGGTTAGACACAGAGGGCTCAAAACCAACACAATAATTACAATAATTATGGTGAAATGTATGGCAGATAACGAATGATACAATAAACATGCACTTGACAAGACTGGCAAACCACTAGAATAAGATGCGGGAGAACACAGGAGCAGGGCTACGTGGAGGATGAGGAAGGAGTGGTGGCAGACAATGTGGGGGCAGCAGATGATGACGTATGGGGGGTGGAGGTGCTGGTCACCACAGTTATAGTTGTTACTCCTTCACCAGAACCACCTCCTCCCTCTTCATCATCCTCCTCTTCCACTGCATCTACTGGCATGATCTGCCACCAAAAAATTAAAAAAGAAGCCACATTGAGTCTGATATTACCTCCAGTCAGCACTCAGCGAAAGTCCAGATCTCAGCATATTTTTAAAAAAGTTCACAAAACCTAAGGCATCAACCATATTTGTCTGAGCTTTCATCCATGTGAGGGATGACATCAAACCAAGCACAATGAAATTCTACTGTGCCATGTCAGTAACTGATACTGAGCTAGCAATGCAAAAGTGAGAATAAGAGAAAAACTGAAACACATGACCACAGTGTGAATCACACTATTTCCAATATTACTTTCTGATCCTCTAGTAGAAAGGATCCCAGGAATACTTAGTGCTTCAGGCTTTGTAACTACAAAATCAACATGGGGGCTCCTTGTTTTGGGTTGAATGGACCCATTCAATGGATCTTACTTTCAATTAGTTTCATTTCTCTCCATGAAGACTTGTATAAAGATGCAATGGCAACTGTATTGTTGTATGCCATGCAATTCTTTTATGAAAAAAAAAAAATCCTAGAGGCCTCATACAAAACAATAAGAAACAATTCTTGTCGGGGAAATTTTTTCTTTCAGTTGACCATGATAATCATGACATTATTGCAATTTATTAGACTGCAATTTAGTTGATTAAATAAGATTAAAACCAAAATTCATTACCCTACAAGAATTGATACAGGTTCTGAGACTGGCATATTTGAACCACCCAGGTAAGAAATGCAAGGCAGGATGGTTGCAAGACCTCAGACAAAAAGCCAATGTCAGGTTCTAACCAATAAGAGTGAAAAATCAATTCCTCTCATTGCCAGTTTCTCATTCCTTAATATTTTAAAATTCTTTTTAAAAAAATTTTTAGGAAAAAAAAAAGAATGATTTAGATTTAAATGTTTTTGAAACACTCAAGGAATGGATTTCAATGGCTTCCAGTGGTAACTTCTCTGAACTCTCTAACATCCAAAATGAACTGTCTTCAAGGCACATTTATCAAAAGAGTGAATAATGTTAAGTGGGCAGAGGTTACAACCAAAAGAGGAAGGCCTTCAATATTACACTTGCAAATACAACCCTTAGTTTATCATCTCACTCAAATGATCTCTGGAAACAAACTGAAAAACAAAAACAGGACAGTAGCTTCTTCCACTACTGCTGCTTCCAACAGCAGTGTAAAAAGCTTGGTTTCATGCTTTCACCAAATTGGCAAAATCTCTCAGAAAGGAAAAACTCTCATGCTTGGGGGTGTGCAAGTCAAGAAGACTATTTAAAGTAGCTGACAAATGGAAGCTTCTAATTGGAAGAAGAATTTACTATGGTCTTAAAATAGTTTCAACAGCTGGCTATTTGACCATCCTACCCATTTACTTGCACATAATTGGGACTTAAATTAGGTCAAGATTAGAACCATAATGATCTCTCACCATTAGTGACATCAATGGTTTTCACATGTATCACAATGTATTTGCAGACAAAACAAGGGAAGCACCATTATCAAAACTTGTGAGTGCTTAAGGGACAATGGAACTCCACAGAGCCAGGTAACTGAGAAAGAGAGATAAAAAAAAAAAGAGTAAAAGGCCAAAATAGTGCAAGACACCAGTTGGGATTCACAAAGCTCTTGTTAAACCAAGATAATTTGAGCAAAAATTATAAGGGAGGGCCAAATGAAACCTTGAGAGAATTTTCTACCCTGTCCCACTGACCTAATTCAATTTATTTCATTGAAGCATGTAGACTTACATGTACTTCTGTAATTTGTGACATATGAGGTATGCATTTATGTAACATATGGTAGAAGCACCCTCAGCATGGCCTAGTGCAGTTTTTGACAGCTGATAGAATCTACCACAGAATTATCTCTGTATGTGGCAAAAAAAACTGTCCAATTCCACCCAGTGGTTGGAGATAAATATTCCCACAAATATAAACATTTTTGCATCCATCTTTTGGCACGGAACTACGACTTGTGTTCACTGCTGTGGTGAGAGC
Source organism: Darwinula stevensoni (assembly GCA_905338385.1). Lineage (NCBI taxonomy): Eukaryota > Metazoa > Arthropoda > Ostracoda > Podocopida > Darwinulidae > Darwinula > Darwinula stevensoni. Next base: position 18,214 of record CAJPEV010000535.1, read on the forward strand.
TTTCAGAGATACACACATTCTCTCTAATCAGCCAGTCCACCATCACTACCATCACTATGGTCTCCACAGCAATGACAACATTTGACAGTCCAGGGTGTGGATCACACCAATATTGGACCAACCCTTTGTGGATAAATTTGCACCATTCACCCACTGTGGATTTGGAAATATTGTAGCAGCCATATACACAGATCATTTTGTGTGATCATTCTTTAGTGGGGTCCCTTTACCCATAAAAAACTGCATTACTCTGCACTGAATTTCTTTGAACACACTTTTGAAATAGAATGCCATTTTGTTGAAGGTGCTGCCACCACATATGAGATAAATACACACCTTGTGTTACACATGGATGAGCAAGTCCATGTGCTTATGGGAAATAATTTGGTTTAAGGTTGGTGGAACAGAGTGAAAAAATATTATATTTGGGCTTTGTTTGACCCTCCCTAGTGTATGTCTGCTTCTTGAATCCCCACCCAGTCTCTTCTCTTCCACACATCTACAGTGGTTTCTGGCTCTCTCTCTCTCTACAAAAGACCATGGCATAAAACAGACCATTAATCGGGCAAGGTAGATATCCTTGTCTAAGGCATTTTCAGCTCTTCTCTTCTTCAACTGCTAACTGTTCATCAATATATTTTGTCTATGTATTGATGCAATGCACCATGATTGGTTTGGGCAGATATACTGATGTTTTCAGAATAGCCCTTCAACAACCCTAGAAGAGACTGCATGTCTGCAAGATTCATACTACTCCCCATAACAGGAGATATTGACTTGACAGAATGAGACGGAAGATAGGTGAAACAGGCAACCATGTGCAAGGGGTTCAAGTGCAACAAAGTATCAAGAATACTAGCAGTGATTGTTGCAGATATGGGTACATAGGAACACTCCTTTGTTTGAACAATCCTCACCTCCTGAGAAGTTTGATGAAAGTTTGCATGCAAATCCAAGAGGGGAAACATTGTATATAGGCCTATTTTACCTAAATCTTGGTTTAAAAATTATTCCATCTAGCAAATATGGGCAAGAAAGAAAGAATCACTTCCCTCTGCAATCATGTTCCAAGGGAAAAGAGATACATAGGAAGATGCAGATGTGGCCTTACCTCACTCTGTCGCATGGCCTCCTGCATCCCAGAGGAAGCAAGCAAGGGAAATATGAAGGACAAAAGCCACATGAATACAGATGCTAGAGATCCTTCTCCTTAACCCTTCAAGCACTGAGTTCTGACCTGACCTCCTAAGTGATGAACGTAAGGTGTACGTGAAAACTGCTTGAAGGGTTAAGAAACTCAAGTGGTATGTAGAAATGCAAGAAAAGACCTCCACCAAGTGTTACGGAAGTCTAGGAAGAGAGAAAGCTGACCTGGAGAACACTGGCTGCTGATGATGGTGTGCGTGTGATAGTAATTTCTGGTTCCTTGGAGCCAAGCGTGTGCTTGGATGGCCGCATGTCCATAGAGGTATCCATCTGTGCCTCCATGCTTCCCGTTAGATCCTCACTTCCTCGACTTTCACCAGGTGAGGCCTGGCTGCTTCCAGTCACACGTATGATCACTGGATCCCCACCATCCATACTGTCTGAATTTGGCTCCACTTTGGGGAACGTCACAAATGGACTCACCATCTATTGTTTGGAATAACAAATAAAAATTTTTCTGTTGTCAGAGTTATTATTTTAGAAAAATTTCAACTCCTCAATCATCTGTTCATCCTTCAAATTATGACTGCTGCTTCTGCTGATGCAAAACCTAGACCTAAACAATGCTGATGAAGAATAACAAGAACCATAAAGTCATTTGTAGGCTAGTTAGATAATTTAGAAAAATCAGTTTTTTGCTCTCCATGATGTAGAGATGCTGACAAAGCATGACAACTACTCTGTCAGTGCCAAAATGGAAATGGGGAGGGTTCTTTGCTCATAGTCTTATGATTTCAAAACCTGAGGTCTGGCTGTATCACCAGTTGAGACTCAAAACCTCACATTGAGATAGGAACATTTGAGTAGAGTTGGCTAAAAATGGCAAGGCCTAGAAGGTATTCATGTACCACAACAATAATTTCATGCTTATTGACTTGATAATCTGATCCTGAAGATGGTCAATACAAAAGTAACAGTCAAAGTATTTTCACTATGGACTTTCATTAGGGTCTGTAATTGGGGGCAGGGGTCAAACTTGACCCACCTTACTTCAGAACCAAGGTTACTAATACAAGAACTGCAGGTCAAAAATACACTGTTTTCGGATTGAATTGGAACCCCCCCCCCCCAGGAGCGCTTCCATCAAGTACAGGCAGGACACCTACACCTACCTTCCACTTCATAATTATCTTAGTAGGTTGTTGGTACACCTCGTAGTCCGAACTGTAGAACTCCTAACAGACCTTTCGAACACAATTCACCGTTCTCCACAGTAGGGGGGTACCAATTCCATCCGAAAACAGTGTAGTTAAATATTTGTTTCACTTGATAAGTATAGTTCACCAGATCCATACCAAGTGATATCACAACAATGACTTCCAGCAACAAGGATTAGCATGCAGGACCTTCACATTTGCAACTTCTGCATTGCTTAAGTCATAGGCAGACAAAAATTATCTATTCATCCCTCAACAAGTTTCAATCGTGTTTAGGTTTGGTTGGGAAGCCAGGAGGAACTGCTAAAATTCAAATTAAAAATAATGCAAGTTTACAATACCTTAAGTTATGCTCTAAATGGAGCACTTCAATTCACATGCATGATGTAAACAAAATATTTCTGAAATAAAATGGTGACAGCATCAACCTGGGAATCTGGAACTACTAAGAAAGTAAAACTGAAACACTTGGTACATCCACCTTTCCAAAAGAGAGAAAGCAATCTTCCCATTTTTGCTTGCACGTGGCTCAGGAATGAAAAAAAAAAAAGAGAAAGGGTATGGCTAGAATTCAAACCACCCCCTAAAACTATGGAGCAGTCATCAAAAACACTAACTTTCTGTGCAAATTGCATATCAAAACTTGCATAATTCATATTTCTAGTATTGCACAGGTCAAGTCCAGTTTCCAATCTATGATTCAACACCAAGAGAGACTTAGAAGTAACCACAAATCATCACAAATATTACAACCTTCACAGGCATGAAGGTTCTTAACACATTTGTTGCCATACTATTAGCTGTTTTCATGCAGTCTTCCTAATAGTTACTTATTTCTTCAAGAGATGTCATTCAAATATCTCCTAGCCTACAAGGGTTGCATACAATATACCACACCCTTAAATATTACTAAAGGTATGTTAACAATTTTCATTCATTTAAATCTCTGGCAGTGAATATGTTAAAGAAAACCATGCATACTTGACACAAGCCAATTGGGAGAGCAACACACCTGACCAGACTGCATATTGGCGACTACTGTCTGATACATAGACACCGGGACTGGGACTGTGATCATACCCGACACCACTGGAAATGCTATGAGAAAACACAATCAAATGTCTTTATTCATAACATACTATACAGCAGAAAGAACTACAGTTATTTTGTAATATTTACAACTGATGATATACAGGGGAGGCTGCAATGAATCACTGAACCTATGAAAAGCCTTGTAAGGAATTGTAAGCAAACCAGTTGGATGTATTCTTTCTTGGGATAAAAAAGATATGAAGGCCTCACTTTGCCCATCTTCTCCTGTGAGGATGATTTGGCCATCCTGGTTGATGGTGGCCTCAGCTGTGGATAAGGTAACTGTGCCTGCACTTGCAATGCCTCCCTCACCGGGCTCAATAGTTATCCCTTCTGATGTTGGGATCTTTAAGAAACATTTCCCACTATCAATGTCCTATTTCAAAAAGGTATGAAAAGCAAAAAAGACAAAGAGAGAGGTTCTTACAGTGGTGACTCCTTGGACCTGAGCTGTGGTTCCATCTGGAAGGGTGATGATGGGATTGTTTGGGTCCACCTGGATTATAGATAGTGTTCCATCTGGGTTGCTAATGGTTTGTACTACTGTTGATGTGTAATGCACTCCAGATGCATCCTGAACTGTCATGCGAGCTGGCTGAACTGTCCCAGTTACATGGCCACTAGATATACTACGTGAGACTTTGGGCTGCTTTGTTGGTGGGACATGAGATTTTGCATCTTCTTCTTCATTGAAGGATGGCAACAGATCTTCTCTCCCATGGTATTTGTAGCAATTGATGACTATTTGCCGCAGGGCATGTGTCCATGAGACCTACAATCAATTTCAGGAGGACTTGACACATGAAGCTACTCAGTTAGCTTCTAACAAAAAAATACAGGGGTGAATAAGCAAAAGGAAGTTAACTACTGCAAGCTTACTCTCTTCCAGTATGAAATTCTTCCTCTTTCATAATATAAATGCATGTCCAGTCAAGTCTGAATTGGGCTAGTTATTACCAGAAATAATATGTTACACATATTATATTACTTTTTTTGCACATGACTCAAGGTGTGGAACATTCCAGCTTAAATATTACATCTAGTGTTTAACATTCACTGGTACCTGTAACACCTTCACTGTGGGACTACAAGTGTCACTTAATTTCATGACTTGGCTTATTATTCCTTTTCATTCCATTTCACTACTGTCACTTTAAAATAATTTTCAAACTTATTGCCCATACAGGGTGATCAATAAATTGGTTTAGCAACCAGATGTATCAGCATCTATGGATCAGATGACCTTGAATTTAATTTAAACAGTTCACTAACCTACAGGGAAAAGGATAATGTTCCAAACATCTTCACCTATTGTACACCATACATGGATTGGAATGGCTTCCAAGAGAGGACATGATAGAGGAAAATGGCACACATTTTGAACAATCCATCATTAGGGTCTATCCCAACCTAGGTGATGTCAAATATCATCACCCATACAGATGATGCAGTTGGAGCCATAAGCTTTCCCTGTGTGGTAAACTGCTCCATCAATAGTTGCTGAGATAGGTATCTTTGAGTAGCTAAACCAATTTAATGAAAATCCTGTATATTGGCCTAGATTAACTCTTGCAGCACTATGACTGTACCTGAAGAGCTATAGGTTGGCTAGACATTTAAAAACCCAGTACCAAAAGGGATAAAGAGTTGCATTGAAATGCCATGTTAAGAATTACACTCCCAAGCTGAGCAGCTACAAATACCCATACATTTCAGCTGAAGATACCATTGAAATATAGAAACATTGCAACAGGCTTGTCAAGGCCTATACCTGACAGTATTCATAAATACAAAGGCTAATGGTAGATTTGTCCATTTCTGGAGCTCAAAACTTCCAGTACAAATATTCTACTGATTACTGATTCTGACAACAGAACCTTTATGACTCAAATGGCCATATGCACAAAACAAATCACATGAAAAATTAAAATGCATTAACATCTAATGATATGAATAATTTTGGGCTTAAGATTCAGGGGCCATATTCACGAAACATTCTTATGAACTTTTTCTTCGTAAGAAGAGAAAAGTTCGTAAGTGGTATTCATGAAGCATTTTTGCGTAAGATGTTCGTACGATCTTCGTACGCAGTTCGTAAGAATGCTTCTCAATTTTGGTATTCACGAAAGCACAAAAGTTCGTATCTTTCTTCGTAAGTCTACGAATGGTCCAGAGGTATCGTAAGTGGCCACAATGACGATGTCGAGGGATCTGTGGAATTCTCTTTCATTGGGTGTCTCAATTAAGCTAAGGTTCATTCACACTTGGCAGTTAACAGGATATATGCTCACAGGATTCACAAGATTTTGTCTCGGAGGTTATGAGGTTATTCACATTCATGCAGTGTCAGAAAAGTCTTTTCTCTCTTTTCCTTGAGCGGAAAATTGAAAAATCTTATTGAAAATTCTTTTGAGATCGGACAGCGGGAAAGATCTACCACCAGTCCTGCCACTCTACCTGAGAAACTTAACTCCTTTCGCCTTTGCACGTCACTTCAGGTCCATGAATTAATTATACTTTTTAGCAGTTCTCCGTACAGAGGAGAGACCGCTCACTGCCTCAGTCTCTAAATCCTATGCTTGCAATTTCATTTTTCCTACAACGCTTGAGCTGAAATGTATGGGTATTTGTAGCTGCTCAGCTTGGGAGTGTAATTCTTAACATGGCATTTCAATGCAACTCTTTATCCCTTTTGGTACTGGGTTTTTAAATGTCTANATGGGGACTCGTGAGTCATGCTGCCAGCGTGAGAACCACGTTGTTTTCTACTCAGCAATTGGTTTGGTAGCTCCCGAGCTCGGTTATGATTGGCTGGCTCATTATCATCGCTACGAAGTTTCATGAATACCAACAGTGTTCGTAAGAATGAGACGAGGACTTACAAAGTTTCGTGAATACCAAAGATACGAAGTTTGTAAGAATATCACATTCTTACTAAGTTTTCGTGAATACGGCCCCAGGACTTGGGTTTAGGATTAAAATCAGAAGAATGTTTTCTGCTCATCAGCAGTAAACTGTAATATGGACTGGTGTCCCTAAATATAGGTCAAACTAAGACTCAACTTTTTTAATGGTTTCTGTTCCCTTGCAGTGCCACAGAGCATATTTTGTTCATTTGAGGTAAGGTGAAATCGAAGAGGAAGGAATCACTGTTAATCACATATGTCATTTATCCCTTTTCACCAACCTTCTGTTTCTGCTCTTCAGTGCGAGCATCCATGCGGACGTTGGCCCAAGGGAGATCCTTGGGCCACCAGGGTGGTTTGGTAGTTTCTTTGCCCCATCCTGGCTTTCCTCGCCCTAGCATCAAGTGAGAAAAAAATCCAGTAATGTTTCCGGAAGGCAACAGGGACCGAGAAGATTGTGGATTTTTACCAGTGGAAAACTTGAGCATGAGGGGGATGAAGGCCCGAAGCTGGGCCTGTGTCATTTTCTCTACAGGGGTAGGGATGCCCTCAATGACAAGAGGAGGAAGCTCATGTCTTGAGGGGTCCTCTTGGGGTGGAGGTGGAGCCTGCTGTTGCAGGGCCACTTCCAAGTCATGCATGATCACACTTGACAGCCCTCGCAACTGCATTTATAATATTAATCGACTAACCAACAATATCCATAATCATATACAAATGACACTGCAGTTTGAATTTATGCACCTCATAACCATGTATATATGAGACTCCTAAAACTATATAAATCTGAATGTTGCTATTTTATAGCTAACTAGTGAGTTTGTTTTCCCTTTGGGCAAACAAACTCACTAAGGTATCCCAGGGGGTCTGAATTTTGAAACACCACCTAGCCTATGACCATTCTTGGACCAAATGAGTAAGCCATGCAAATTTTGGTGAGACTGGGATAAGAGGCAAGGTCGTGCATAAAGGACAGCCACACAAACACTCTGAAAATAGTACAGATGTTTCTACTTTTTTTTTTTTTTGGGGGGGGGGGGGGGGGGGGGGGGGGCACAATAAATTNTTTGTGGGGGGGGGGGGGGGGGGGGGGGGGGGAGGCATCGAGAATTGCAAAATTAAAATGTTTGATCATTTTTTCCTACACCTAAATGTAGGGGATGGTCTAGAATGCAACTTTCTCTTTTAAGAGTCAAATGTTAAACATTTTACAAAATTAAATCAGGAAAAAATCTCTCACTACACTACATCATGAAAATGTAGCATTGTCTGTTCCTGATCAAAATTATTGAATATGTAATCCCCCTGACAATTTTATTAAAGGTAACCATAGGGTGCTTAACTATACTTGTCATTTAGGTGCCATCAGTGAAGGGAGAATCTGTAGGGTTGCTAGATTCTATCAGTGGTGTAAGCTGCTTACAGGGAGCTTATTCTAAAGGGGATGGACAAATATTATGTAGAGGGTGGCCCAGAAACAATGACCCATTTTCAAAGTGACACTGTAGCCTAACAGATGGAGATTGAGAGCAGCAATTTCCCAGGCATGTAGTCTGGTTCATGTAATTAATATCTTTTTTTTCTATTTCCCTAGGTAAGACATTGAGATGAACAGATGGAGAGTCCCTCAGCATGCCAAAATAGTGGAACCGTACTTTGAACACAAGTCAATTGTGTTAACACAACGTGCCTTTAGAAACCACTTCAATCTCTGTTTTGCTCCATCAAGCAAATCTGTGTGACATCATGTTGCTAACTTCTGTTCAATAGGTTTTGTTGCTGATGTGCGACCTTCTGGGAGGCCAAGGAGTGTCCAAATGCCAGTAAACAGAGCCAAGGTTGAAGCAGCAATCTTACAGAGTCCTACACGTTCTATGCACTGCCTAGCACCAACAGTCAGCATCTGCAGAACCTCAACACAACGCTTACTGCATGATGCATACCGTTAGGTGTTGGCTATGGATTGGTTTCTCATGCAAAAGGTGAGGATTTTCTGTTGCCCAAAACCTGCAATTCTACTTATTAACAGTCCCTGTCAATTAAAAATGAGCTTCATCGCTCATCAGCAAGTGGTTCAGAAATTGTTGGTCCTGGGCAACTTTATTGAGAATAAATTGAAAGACTTCGACACACTTATTCTTGTCTAGAGGGTGTAACTTCTGTATCATTTGAATCTTTTTTGTAAGGGAAGATGTGTGCATCATGCAGTAAGCATGGTGTTGAGGTTCTGCTGATGCTGACTTTTGCTAGGCAGTGCATAGAATGTGTAGGACTCTAAGATTACTGCTTCAACCTCAGCTCTGTTTACTGGTGTTTGGATACTCCTTGGCCTCCCAGAAGGTTGCAGATCATTCTCTTGAACAGAAGTTAGCAACACAACATCACAGATTTGCTTGATGGCGCAATATGGAGATTGAAGTGGTTTATAAATGCACGTTGTGCTAACACTTGTGTTCAAAGTGCAGTTCCATAATTTTTGTATGCTGAAGGACTCTCCACCTGTTCATCTCAATGTCTTACCTAGGGAAATAGAAAAAAAAAAGATATTAATTATATAAACCAGACTACATGCCTGGGAAATTGCTGCTCTCTGTCTCCATCCGTTAGGCCAGTGTCACTTTGAAAATGGGTCATTGTTTCTGGGCCATCCTGTATGAAAGTCATACAACCCTCTGACAACCTTATCCATACATAAAACCCTAGTGAGAAAAAATAAGAACAGAATAGGAGAAAAATCCTGGAATTTATTGCCCGTCTAATCTGTCAAGCTCACTGGCCTCCTTTATAAGAAGGTATGTGAGAATTTTGTTCAGAAATGGACTGTAGGTGGATTTCTAATCTGGCAATAGCAAACATGCAAAATCTACTCTGAAATGAGTTTGGATTTTATTATAGGATTCATGGATCAAAAGCTTCCTTTCACTACAAAAACTTTTGATAAATTTTTACTCACCACATCTTCCAGAGGCTTAGCTCCAAAGATCTTGAAATTGCACTGAGCAGGCTTTCCTGGTGTAGCAACAACAACACAAGCCTGCTGTCCCACTCGAGTTGTGAATTCATCCAAGGTTTGCTGCAGCATGCCAATTCATTCATATTCAATGTGTCACATCAGGTATACATCGATGATGCATGTATCCTTACCCGCAACCTCTTTATCAGTCGAGTCTGTTGGCGCTTGCGAATAGAAGGGTTAGTCTCAAAGTAATGTGGTCTTTTCCTTTTTTTAGCTGAAGCAATTGCAGCTGCTGCTGCCATTCCAACTGGACCTACATCAGACATAAATCATGGAATATTTGTATGTATCTTTCATCTTTTTTTGCAGCACTCACATAGCCTTTGCACATCAATAAAAAACAAAATCCATTCCATGCCAAACAAAACACAAACTGTAACTAAAAGTCCTAAAAAAAATTCTCATTTTCCCTGCACTACTTGCAATTGCAGCATACTAGTTGTCAAAAGGACTTCAAACATTGTCTCTCCCATGAACTCCAGATGTCATGTACATAAACTGATCAATTAAAATTTGAGAAATATGCAATTGACAAAGCTTCACTTGTTAATGTTAAAAAATTTGCATTAGTCTTACCTGTCATATACTCCAAAGGTCCTCCCAAATCCTTAAGCAGAAACTTCCTATTAATAGCTTCTGAATTTTGCATGTTTGTTAGACTCTTGAGTGTATCAGCTATTACTCTAAAGGGGTTAATAAAAGACAGCTTAACATAGCTCCTGCAAGTAGAACAATTGTGATGTGGTGGGTGAACAAGGGATAAACAATAGTTTAGAGCAGTGGTGCCCAACCCGCGGCCCGTGAAGCCCTAACCCACAATAAATACCCTTAGGTTTCCTTAAAATAGTCTCCTTCAATACTGATGACTGGCCCGCGATGGCTGCGGCAGTGAGCTATGTGGCCCCTTAGCCAAAAAGGTTGGGCACCACTGGTTTAGAGAGTATCATGTGTAAGCTCTGCACAACTATATCTTTTGCAAAAAGGAAATACATCAGTATTTTCATTCACAAGAACTTACACATCTACCATTACAGAGGGAAAAGAAGAGACATTTTGCTATCTGTCTAAATGCTTTGGACTGGATCCCTAGATTTAAGAAGGTCCTACTCCCTCTCTCTACTCTACTAAGCAGGATCTTTCTGCAGTCATAGGCATTGCATGAGCTAGCATGAGTATCTGCAGACCATGGGAGAAATTTCAATCTCTGTGCACAACAAAGTAGATGAAAATAGGCACTGAAAAAAAGGGTGTCCCAGAAACACCTCCACATGTTCAAATGAGTATAACACAAAAGGGAAAGAAACAAAATTGAATAATAATATACTGCATTGAATGTTCCCTCCTCAATTAAAAGATATACTAATGAAACCTGTTCAGGCATTGATGTTCCAATGTGGCATCCTTTCAAAGTAACCCCTTTCTGCTTTGAGCTTCAAGACCTTGTGAGGATTATCATGAGTTCCCTGCAATACCAGCTCTTCTTTTTCCAGCAGGATAGTGCCCCACCATATTACTGCCTAGATGCTCACAACGTTGCAAGCAAACATTTACCTGGACAGTGGATTGGTCACAGAGTGCCCCATGTGTGGCCAGCATGGTCACCTGATTTGACAGTTATTGCTTTTTAGTTGTGGAGGTATCTGAAGGAGATGGTTGTCACCAAACCACATAATGTCCCAGATCTCATTACAGCCATACACAACTGCATAGCCAATATTCCTCCGGCTATGGTAAGAAAAACAATGGATGATTTTTCCCATCAATGTCAGATGTGCTCTGATGCAGAAGGGGGTTACTTCAAATGGATCTCACATTTAAATGTCAATGCCCTTTCAGATTTCCATAGTAAAACTTTTAGTTAAGGATGGAATCTTCCATACAGCATAAAATGCTTCAATGTTGTTTCCTTACCTTTTGTGCTCCATTCATTCAAACATATTTCTTGCACACCCTGTATATTCATAAATCCAAAGTATGAAAATTTTGAAAAGAATATGCAGTACCATGAGAATTTCTACTTACAGTCTCAGCATGCCATCCATTTTGTTTGTTTTTTTTTTTACCTGACAAAAATTAGAGCAGATACGCTAAATGCACACAAGCTAGAGCATGCACTGTACAATAGCTACTTTCTCCAAAGACAACACATAGCATTCAACAAAAACTGACTGAAAGAAACATTTCTCACCCTTCAAGAAGGGAGTCTCATTATTCTTAAAACAATTATTGTGAATGATGAGAAACAGAACTTAGGGATTAAAAAAAAGAACAAAAAAGGAACACAACACACCTGACCAGCACAAGGATTCGTTTGATATACCTGCTGCCGCCAGTTGGGCAGTCACCTCGTCACTTGTGACAGCGTTGGCCATCATGTCAGAATCTTCTTCATATGCATTGGAGGAGTCAGGAGACGTTGGCATTTCCTCATCTTCGTCTTCGTCGTCTGAGTGACCTGTTCCAATGTGATTGATGTCCGACGTTATGGCCGTTGACGTGATTGTCAACGTCGGTGCTTCGCTCGTCGAGTTCATATTTGTCACAGGAACCATTGGCTGCATTCAGGTACAATTCCTCAAGAAGCTGCAGAGAAAAGAATTGTAAATCTATGCATAAGCTCTGCAAAAGCAAGAATCAAGAAGGAAATCACAAAATTTCCGTCTTCACATACTTTTACAATTTGGATAAATAACCAGTTACTGCTGAAAGTTCACCAGCAAAAAAAAAGGGGGAAGGAAAGGAGAGAGGGAAAGACAGACACCGGTTTGACACTTTTTTATTCTTTCTCTCTCTCTCCTCACCTTCCACCCTCCTGACCTTGCTGTCATTCCAAAGTGAGATGAAGAAGAAAACAGCTTTACAATTCTTAGAAGAACCTCACAAATGGGTGAAGTGATATATGGACAAACTCTTCATAGAGGGCTATCCAAAGGCTTTTTGCAAAATGAGCTTCCCCATTGCAAGCAGACCCCTAATGCATTATAACTAAGAAGATACAGGGATGTTAAACATGTCTACAGGTAGTTACACATTAAAACTAGTCCCTCATCATAAGCAAACTCATTAATATATCTTTTTTGTACCTGTCATAATGAGAAGAGGTAGAGACCCTTCCACTGCCTACTTCATATAGAGCTCGATAATTGCATTATGACAGAGCAGAACAGAATGGTGTGAATAAGATTGACATCTTGGCTTAAAGGGCTTTTCTCTTTTCCTTTCCCTTTCAAAACAAAAACAGGTGAGGGTCTAGTTAGAAATTACCAACACCAAAAGCAATACAGTCATCCCTTGGCATGGGATGTTGACCAGTCATACTGGCTATATATGACAACAAGGCCAACCTATTTTTGAGCTTGACCATTATTGATAGTATATGATCAAAAATGACTAATGGATCTAATGATAATGATTGGATTTGATCAGTCAACATCCATTCCTCATATCCTGTGATGCATTCATGGATGAGCTCTTGCATCTATTGCGAGTGCCAAGATGTTCGGCATGATCATGAGGTGTTGGTCTAGTTCTGACCACTCTACTGAGACAGTTTAAGATTTTCCAGAAATCCAAAGGGCTTAACTTTAGAATAAGTTGACCCATTGGAGATGCTCATTTAACCCCTATACACTTTTCACATTATGAAATGCATAATTTTAATTAAGAATCATAAATGTCAGGAATCCTCATGGTTTCTGCCTCACATATGCCATCATTTCACCATTTTCATGCATTATTTTCAAATTTTTTATTTATTTTCCCTCAATTTAAAAGTATTCAATTATATTTGGACTTTATATGAGTGAGTGATACAAGATAAAATGGACCTAGAATCCTGGAAAAGACCAACTGAACAAACTGTATGCCTTGAAATTAGAAATCCAATGTAATTCTGAATAGTTTGCTTCTAGTTTGCTTCTTGATGGAATTAAGCTTTTGAATTCGAGGGGTTGAGCATTGTGCAGACAAGGAGAAGTGAGGTTAATGGGGGAACTTGGTTGGAATATTAATAGGGAGATGTGTCGGCAAGCGAGAAAGCGGGAGGGTCCCTAATAAGGCCCAGCCTAGACCAGGGCATTCAGTCTCAACTCCCCTTCCCCCAAAGGGGGATGAGAGAGGAAGAAGCTGGCTTCATCGGAAAATCGATACCGAACCAAATATGGCTTCCCACGTTGTCCGACTTCCCTCCGCCAACCCTCACATGTTAAATGATGAAGCTGTCAAAATAAAGCTGAGCTTCAATGTCCTCAAATGACGCTAGGGGAACACTTACGAGGACTGCCCCGAGGGCATCATACTGAACAGGGTGAACGAGAGCGGTCATGTCGTGGGCCTAGTTAGGTGAAAGGTGAAGCGCCGGTGTTCCTCGTGACCTTCACGCCTGCACGAGGGAGGATCTTAGATCTTAATGGATACACGGGAGCTGACAGGACGTCTAGTGAAAAGGCTAGTATTTCGCAAGTCAGTAGACTGGGCAAGCCCAGAGGAAAATTTGGACACTACGGCTGCGTATGTACGTTCCTTACGCACCTGCGTCAGTCGAGGTTTCTCCAGTCGACGATCAAGCTATGACGGCGTTTCACCAGTGCTTTTTAATCCCTCATCGCCAACCTCCTTCTTCGTTTCGCAATCCACGTTACGAGTCCTTCCAAAGAAGATCCCACTGGTCAGTATCACAGAAAGATTCCATTTGTACAACAGCCTCACTGGGTAGAACCCTCGTGTCCTTTTTCACTCTCAACCTATCGATTCTTCCCCAGTCCCTTTATATGCCCAGTGAGTCTGCGCAATTCCAAGGACAGCAGACGAAATTCGCGTCTCGGATCTCAAAAATGCCTTAAAAGTTCGAAAGGCTCACCGTTGGTAATCGTGAATCCGAAGAAGTAGGCCCCAGTACGGAAAAAACAAGAGGAAAAAAGAAGGGAAAACGATGAAAAGAGCCGTATGGCGTGGGATGAAGGCTTGCGAGGATGAGATGCAGGAGAATATGGCTGAAATCCTCACGTCCCAGCCGTGACGTCATGCAATAGCTAGCGACATCTGTCGTCTATATCTATGGAGTCAACGTGATAATCACGCGTTTGAATTTCTGTTCTATTGTCTTCTGTCTCTCCGTGCAATAATGGAAGTTTAACTTTATACCGACTCTACCATGGGTTTAATCAATTGTTCAACAGAGTCGCCATGGGTAATGAGGTTTCATGCATTAACCTAGCAGAACATGTAATAGGCACGTCTACGTGACATTTCGCCGAAATTAAACAGAGTGAAAATTTCCACTTCTAAGGTTGGCTTATTTGCCATTCTCTCAGGTCTTGTTGGTACCATGTAACCCCAGGCCTAGGTCTTACGCCTCTGACTGGCACCGAAGTTCGACTCCGTCCAGTTCAAATTATCACCTTTCTTATCTTAGGTGTATCCTTATCTTATCTTAGGTGTATCCCTTCAAAGCGATAGTGGTCAAATGGGCTGGCCAAACTGAACATTAAACCTAACTTTTATTGTTTGTGCTTCAGGCCTAATACTAGCTGAGAACATGTCTCATAGAAGCCTTCAAATCTTGAGTAGCTTCTTGGGAGCACCCCTCAACAATGGCATTGGACGATACATATGCCAACTTCAGAGAATCACTATCAAATTTTGCAAGGAACATGGAGCGAGTAAAGGAGTGAGGGACTTTATAGAGAAGGACCTTGTGAACTTTGCAAGAGAAAATCCAGGGATTGTGGTCTACCTTAAACCAAGACGACATCGATCTCCTGTGTTTTCAGCTGAATATCTCAATGGTAACACACAGTGGATGAATCTACATGAATTCACACGGGAAGAAGTGGTGCAATGGCTGGAGCACATGCGAACCCGATCAGGGGTTAACATTGTACGTCTGAGGAAGCGTTGGCACACAGAATGCCCTTCAATTCAAGGTGTTTGGATGCCATATACTTGGATGCCTCCAGAAGTCAATCATGTCTCTTTCCCCAACAAGGAACTATCCAGTAGTGGGTTTCAAGAGAAATCAGCCACTGACATAGTGAAAGAGATTTTTTCAAGACAGCAAGTGAACCTAGAGAAAGTAGAACAAGATCTTCCTCGGCAGGAAGAGAACAGTAAAGGATGTATGTAGTGACAGATGGGCAGGAAATAAGAGGTAGTACATTGCTTTCTGTGCTTCCAACAGTTGGCTATTTGACATCTATAATACAAGTAGTCTAGTGTGATATTGGCCTTGGTTCAATATTTTTGAAATTTTGTCAATGGTCCAAGCTTTCCAGTTTCTGTTGTGGACTTGGGTCCTTGACACTTGGGAAGTATATTCCATCTATATGATTCCACATCTGGGTGTAACTGGCTACATTGATAATGGCTCGCTGGGCAATAAAGAAGAAAATATTTAGAGAATAGTCTTACTGTAATACTCATAAGAAAGTCTTGTCTTTTGAGGACATGTCAAGTTCCAATGGAACATGTGCGGCTTGAACAGCTATACATGGACATGCTGTTGATGCTTTCTGTGATTGATGCCTTATTCTCATCCTGTATTGATGCATTTAGTGGCCTATTAAATTAAAAAAAAATATTTCCTTGCCTTGATGTCATGACTTTAATTGACAGGTGCATATTTACCTTGCTGTACTTTTCATCAAGGAATGTCCAAATACCTATGTACATCAAAGGTTTTCTTTATCTAGTTTTGTGATGAAGCCTACGTGTTGAAGCATTGGTTATCCATCTTTTACATTTTCCATGAAACTCTGTAATTAATACATTGATATGATTGGTATGTGTGTGCATACTGGTCATTTTGTAGTTCCATGGCAGCTGATGCTATTCAAGTCTTGAAGACAGTTGATCAGTGTCACATTCAAGATATTCAACAGACAATTGACCTTAATGACCCCTATCCCAGTGTCACTGATCGCTACTTTGAAACAAGATTTTGGGCAGATGACAGTGGGGCAGATGAGGACATGCGAGTGCTTTTTCATTCTAATCGTATCTGTGTGGTGACCCTGGCCCCGAGTCATCCCATTCTCCGAGACCAGTTGAAAGTAATCAGAGTTGATTTCCAGGTGAAAGGAGACAAAAACCGTCTTGAGAACAAAGTCAGTGGCAAGGCCAAAAGGGGAGCACAGCTTCTGGAGGAAAATTCTCGGCTCTGCTTTATCCACTGCGAGGGTGACAAGCAGTATTTAGTGAGGAGCCGAGTAAGGGGAAAGCTGGTGGAGGTGAATGAGAAGCTAGTGAATCACCCTGAACTATTGACAGAAAAGCCTGAGAGTGATGGATTTATTGCAATTGCCCTGCCGAAGCTGGGAGAATCGGATGCACAAAAAAAGCAGTTGCTTAACCACGAAGATTATGAGTCAGTCATTGCCTTAAGAAGATTGCATACCCCCAGCTAGCAGATGTTTTTCAGGTGCCTCTCTTCGATTTGGTCAACTGTCCATCCATATGCATGTAGAATGAGTCAGAGGAGCTTCACAACAAGCCTAAGTCAGAAGCCACCTAACATATATATAAAGACAAAAGATTCTGAAGCTTTTCATCGTGTTCATACAGCGATCATGTCAGTTTTGAAGGAAGATCATTACACAATTTATCAACTAGAACTTCCAATGGAAGAAAAACTTGTCTGGAAAGATCACACAAAACTTTTCATATGGCATGATGAGTCTCCTCTGAATTTGTCTACCTGTAAGCCTGCTTTCCAGTTCTGGAAGGAAGGGGGAAATGTATTGCTCAGCCTGTGTTCTTCTCAAAATGAAAAGAGGGTCATATGGAGAGATGAAGAAATGCATCTCTCTTACTTGCCTTCGACAGGGCTGGGAAACTTTGAGTTCCTGAAGGATACTGAAGTTTATGGAAGGAGTGACTCGGGAGAGGCTGTCATTTGGATATCCAAGTCCAATGACACTCATGGAAATATTGCAATGTCAACTGTGAACTTATTTTGTGAGGGAACTGATAACTCTCTGCAGACATTGAAGTCTATTATGCGTGAAACTTTTAATCTCAATTGCAAGGACTCCATCACAGCTGATCATGCATTTTCAAAGGAATCATACCTGCATGTTCTAAGAGGTGAATTCAACTCTTTGGAATTGATAAAAAGTAATTTGTATATGGAAGCAGGAAAGCAGTTGTTGAGAGGCAGTGAAACCTTAACTGTTGAAGGTTCTGAAGTCATTGTGAGTGATGGAGCTCCATCATTTGAAAGCCAGGTATTCTTGAACAGTTTGAAAAAGAGTGAAATGTTTAAGACTGTCATATATTGTGATGTCATATCCTCTACAATGGACTTCTTGAAACTGTACCCACTGGAGCATGGGACCATTATAATTGCTGGTCAGCAGACAAAGGGCAAAGGGCGAGGTGGGAATATCTGGCTTAGTCCCAAGGGTTGTGCCATGTTTTCTCTGCAATTCTGTATTAAAAGGGAGAGTTTCTTCTGGACCTATGTGTCTTTCATCCAACATCTGATGGCTTTGGCATCCATTAAGGCTATTTTGAGCAAACCTGGGTATGAAGAGTTACCATTTAAACTGAAATGGCCAAATGACATTTATTCTGGTCGAGACACAAAACTGGGTGGAGTCATTGTCAACACCACATTGAATGGAAAGATCATGGTTGTGAGTATTGGGTGTGGCATCAATGTAAGCAATGATCATCCAACTGACTGCATTAATAGCCTTATTCACCGAAATGCACCTAAACTACAACCCATCAGTAATGAAGAATTCATTGCTAGGTGTCTAAATTGTTTTGAAGAACTGATGACAGCTTGTGAGTCAGGTCATGTGGAAGCTATTCGTCAAGAATACTATAAGTATTGGCTTCATGGTCAAGACAGAGTGAAAGTGATTCTTTCAAAGAGTTCTTCTATCAAGGAGATGGAAATTTGTGGCATTGATTTATATGGATTTCTGGTTGTAAAAGATTTATCCTCTGGAGAGGAAATGACTGTTCATCCTGATGGCAACAGTTTTGATTTATTGCATGGTCTCATAGCACCCAAGGCATGACTGAATTTTCTGAATGTAATACATTTTTATGTTCCCTGTAACTGGTGTTGATACTTTTTCCACTATGGTGCAGTCTTGAAGTATTTTGGAGTGGCATTTCTTTTGGGATTTTTTTTTTTGTTTGAGATCTAATCCAATTAAACCACTCTATGAAAATTTTCTCACAACTATTGTTGTCTTATATTTCACATTCTATGCTCTTAGACCCACAATTTCCTTCTTCTCCTATGTTTCCTGCTATGATGAAGCCTCCTCTCCTTATGCCTTCTTTTATGTGTGCTTTCTCCACTCCTTAATCCTGGAACCCCTGAGAACAAGATCATTCAAATTGTGTCAATAATCAAATGCAGCAGTGTTTGAATACAAGCAATACCGCATGAAACTGGTGCTCACTGTGTTGGCAGTACCGTCCATGCCATCCAGGCTTGCAATTGCAGCGATTCCCATGGAGACAGTAACCATGGTGACATGGCTTATGACAGGAGTGTTGCTGTGCCATCTTCTTATAATTGGGTGTGATTTCACAGTGGCTACCTTTGAAACCAGGTGGGCACTTGCAGATGTTGGCTCCCCTACATCTTCCTCCATTTAGGCATGGAATTACACATTTGCCTGAAAAATGCACATTGGAATTTCCCTTCTGTTGCTGAAAAGATGCAACAGTCCATCTTGAATGGAACACTTTGGGATGCATTGACAGTCTTATGTCTGATGCACATATATAAGAATATAGACAGGGATGGCTGAGGGCTGAATATGAAATATTTGTAAATAATTGAAGAAAATTTCTAAAGAGGGTGAACAAATAGGAATATAGGAACTCAAAACTTTTGGCTCACTAAGTCTTTATTGAAACTCAAAGCTTGGTAAAGATTGAAATCTGCTGAAATTGAAACTGATGCCTCCCTTTTCTTTTACTTTGTACTAACCTTTTCTTGCACCAATTTTTATATATTATATATATTAACCATTAACTATGAGCTTCTTGTTCATGAAGATGAATGATCTAAAGTTTTTTCTGCAATGATTCTTCTGCTTGGATGAAGGAAGTTTAGAACCCACTGAATTCACAGCGTTCACCATAGTAGCCCTTGCGGCAAGCACAAG
The DNA here is from genome assembly GCA_905338385.1 of Darwinula stevensoni. Taxonomy (NCBI): domain Eukaryota; kingdom Metazoa; phylum Arthropoda; class Ostracoda; order Podocopida; family Darwinulidae; genus Darwinula; species Darwinula stevensoni. The sequence continues at coordinate 37,724 of CAJPEV010000535.1, forward strand.
TGTCTTTCTGGATGCACTTTCCTCGGTTCAAGCACTTGCGACTGCATATCCCTGCAAGAACACAGGAATATATGTAGATTACAAGCTCCTAAAGGTTTCATTCTTTTTCTAATTATAGGACGAGGCCTTGGGTGGTCCACAATCATGGTTTTGTACAAATCCTTCTCTGGTTTTAATGTGAGCCAGCGATTTCAGTCAACTTTTGCCACCCGTCTTTCTGAGGCCAAGAAAAAGGCCTCAATTGACAAGATCCTTCGAGTTGATCATGCAGGGGAATTGGGAGCTGATCGCATCTATGCAGGACAAGTTGCTGTTCTTGGTATGTTCAAGTATTGTCTGTAATAACTAGAGAGTGGATTTATAAGATTGCTCAAATGTGACCATAAAATATAAGCAAAAAATATAAATGAATGCTTAATTATATATGACCTGAAGCTAAGAAATTCTGGAGCTGACATTTACACAAGACAAATCCATTCAGCATGCATGGGTACATTTACCAGGAAGCAGAACAAATATTTTGCCTTTAAATATGTCCTTTAGTAATCATACTTGGTATGAACTTGAATCCCAGCATCTGTGTGTATTCATAGGAAATACAAGCATTGGGCCAACTCTTCATCATATGTGGGAGCAGGAAAAAGGTCACCGGAAGAAGTTTGAAGAGCTTCTTCCCAAGTATCGTGTGAGACCAACCATAATGGTTCCTCTTTGGAATGTTGCTGGCTTTGTCCTGGGAGCAGGTGTGCTTAGCTATTTTCTTTTTTTTTTTGTAATTTTCTATACCTTTTGAATTTTTTATTACCATACTTATGTAATTGGTTGACATATGCAGGAACAGCTTTCCTTGGGAAAGAGAGTGCAATGGCTTGCACTGTGGCAGTGGAATCAGTCATTGGAGACCATTATAATGATCAGATCAGAGAGCTCATGGCTTTGGATCCTGAGGGTAACAAAGAACTCCTTGAGGTCATCAAGAAATTTCGTGATGAGGAACTGGAGCACCATGACTGTGCCTTGGAAAATGATGCTGAACAGGCCCCATTTTATCGTGTTTTGAGTGAAGTCATAAAAGCTGGTTGCAAAACAGCCATCTTCATATCAAAACATATCTAGTGCCCTTCAAAGTCTTTGTTTTGCCTATTATCTGTGATAAAATTTTGCTTTTTGCTGACAAAAGTTTTCATCTCTAATCCTATGCTTGCAGATTCTGTGCTAAGCTTCAACCATTATCTCTCATCTAATGATATATCAGTGAACATCAGATATAAAAAAATCCTGCTTGCACTTGTAATACCTGATAACCTCTGTGAACTGTGTGCACTGTGGATACAGATGATCTTTTTGCTTCTGAAAAGTTGTCATTTCTAATCATATTTTAATGTATTACTTTTCCAGACAATTGAACTTAATCAAGTCAAGTTTAAATATATAGCAACACAAAATGAAAATTAACTTATCATTGCAATCATCATCTCCTTGGGGCTTGGGCTTCCTGTATGTGTTCAAATGTTATCATTTGTACTGGTATATTGATTGACCAAATTTTTTATCAATTGTCATTTTCAAAATATCTTTTAAAAATGAATACCGGAAAAGTATATCTGGTGGTATATTTTGAATTGCTATATGGCAAATTTTTTAGAGTTTGAATCTCATTGCTTTGGTTAATCCCTGTCGAATGTTTTTGACTTTTTGGGGGAGAACAGTCAAGAGTTCAAATTTATTCTTGCTACAAATGTGTAATCTCATAGTGGTGAAATCACCAAAGTTTTCTTAATTTATGTAAGCTGATCCATCAATTAATGTTTTGCGTTAGAAAAATTCAAAAGAAGTATACTATAGGACTCAATATCTAGAAGAGGTAAGGTTTAAATGCTTCAACATTGTACATCTGTACAGTTCCTTTTTATTTGGATGTTAACAGTTTCCTGTTACTCCTAGTGACATCCTCATTAGGGAGCTGTAGGGTGATAATAAAGAAAATCTTTCTATGAGATAAAGGTGTCTTCGTAGGCCTGGCCAAACTTTGCAAATTAGGTTACCGGTCGTCATGGAAAGGCTATGGAGAGTTGTATTGAGGATAAGGTCTTATTTAGTACTTTTTAGTATTTTTTTGTCACTTAGTCTCAGTCATATATTGCCCCATTACATCATTTACAGGTGGATTTACCTCAAGTGTAAGAATGGTCTGCAGTAGCGTATTTTACGGGGAGGCAGAGCCTGACGCCCTCTTTGAAGTAATTTTCTCCCCTGATATCGTTCGGGTGGGGTTTGGCGCCCCTCCCTGTAGCCCTGCCCCCTCTTACCCTTCAGCCAAAATACACCGCTGATGGTCTCTGTTGGACTATCTCAGAATTCGACTAAAATTGGGCTTGCAGGAAGATTATGGTGAGAATGCAGTATCTTGGTTGTAAGCGAGAATTGTTTGTCTCTACCGTAAACACCGAAAGATCGGGGTTTGGGTATGCCACTGCAATTGGGACAAAAAATAGCTCCCGGCTTTTCAGCATCTCAACTTTTCCATGTTATTGAGCTGATCGGCATAGCCGCGAATGTTAAATATATTCCCTAATTTCTAATGTTAAAGTGAAAAAGAAGAAAATGGGAATCGCAAAACCTCAAAAACAGTTGGTATATTGGTTCGTAGATGTGTGGATCCCTCCTCCCCAAATTTGATGCATGCAGTACGATTCCCGCACAGAGAGTCATGGCATTATTGAAATATTGGTAATTCATCATTTGAACATTTTCCTGCAAAATGGAAGTATTAAGTAAAGCTGTTAGCGCACTTTTATTCACCTTTCTCCTTGCCTTAATTTATCAACTAGGTCAAGGCGTAAGAGCCAGCAAATATTGGTGGTGTGGGCCATTTTTTGCCGTGGTGACAAATTGCAATTTCAAACCTCCGCTTCTCTTACATCATTTGCCGATGATTTTGGCTCAATGCTATTCTCACCATAATATGACTGCTTACCAAATTTAATTAAATTCTAAGACTAGCTTGCTACAAAAAAAAACTTTTAACTCGTAGCTGCCCAAAGACCATCTGTTATCCAGCTTACCAGTTTTGGTATGCGTATGCGAAGGCTCCTTTCTAACGTTTCTAACGTTCTTCTATGGAAGAGGTGGGGGGGTTAGTGTTAATAACCCTGTATATAGGGGACTACAAAAATGAAACATGAAATTTCACTGGGGAACTATTCGTGAAATTCGCTCCAGCGAGAGCAGATATTTACAGGTTAACAGACGGGTTATTCTTTGCCATACCCTGCATATTGTTCGTGCATGCTGGAAAGCCTCGAGTGGAAAATAGCTGCCTAATTCGTGATTGGAAAAAGAGAGGGAGACGTACCTCCCTCGCAGTGACGTCCTTGATACCCAGGAGGACAGGAACAGACTCCTGGGGCAGTGCATGTCCCTCCGTTCATGCACTGGGGATAGCAGAGTGCTGTCATGCAGTACTTTCCCATGTACCCTTCGGGACATTGGCAAAATTTCTCATGATTGCACCAGCCGCCATTGGCACACTTCCTGTCGCACTCTGGGTCAGGGCCAACTGGACTTGCAAGACAGCAATACACTGGACAATACACGTAATGTGACCAGCCATTAATCTTAGACACCATTTCAGCCTCTTCTCTCATGGTAAAACGCAACAAAATCAGAATCATCTTATTCCTCTTTTTTTTGTAGGTATCATTTATCAAGTAGAATAAATTTGTAAAGAATAAAAAAATTGGTCTTTCTATGCAGTTCTATCCGGAATTAGCTCAGTAGATGTTAGATATATGAGATGCACTGTGCCGCTACCGAACGACTGTGCAAATAATTAATTTAGATACAATAGGATTAAAGAAGCTTTTCACTTTTAACTGCGCATTTACATATGCTTCATGAGAGTATCTTAAACATTGTGAATTTCATCTGAAATAAATTCTTACAATAATTATAAGATACATTGCATGTTATTGCAGAGTTTGAGTAAACTTTTTTCGTCGACCAGAAAAAGCGTCAGCCTGGTACCAGGTGTACCCTGTTAAATAAAATTGTCCAAGAAGCATCTCCCATCAAACTCTTGACCAAGTGGGCATATCTGATTCGACAATTCTTATCGAACTACCTTCGTGAAAAATTGAGGACTCTGATGACCCTACATTCATTGAATTTCACTGGTGTCAGTAGAACTGACCGCCAGGGTTTGGAAGAAAGAGCATCTTTGTCAGCCAGGCCTACCGCAAACTTTATATTGTCAACCATACGTGGCTGACGCGGCAGCCAATTCGCGTCTCAACGCAGGTCATCTCAACCATGCGATGAAGCACCTTAGCGATGAAAACGCGCAAAGTCGACTCAGATAGCGACTCGTCCATGTATGAAGGCGCAATGAGACCGGCTGCCCTCGAGACCTGTCCCGAATGCGTCGGACGGTTCAACGGTGAAGTCGACTCGGCACGTTTCCATGCACTCTAGGGGGAAGAAGCACTTCAGGAGGGGGGCAAAGTCTCGTGGAAACGTGTCGTCGTAACTCGAGTCGACTTCATAAAAGTCGGCTTTACATAAAATGGCTTTAAAGAAACCTCGAAGGTAACGCAGTGCAAGGAATGAAAGAGGAGAGGCTTGACCTGATTGCACGGTTGAGCTTGGTTTGATCAAAGGTTGCTCCAATAAATAGGAAGGTTCTTTGGAAGGGTGAGAATGTCGCGATGCTTGGATTCGTAGGAATCAACTGTTAAGAATACGTCTGTTCTATGTCTTTAATGCTATATTCTATGTCTTTGATATTCCTGAAAGTTGTCACATGTTCTAATAGGAGTGAGAGCCAGATAGAAGCAAATCTTTTCTGGTGTGCTTTTTTAAACTTGCTTTGCAAATTATAATCGCATAAATGATGCCAGAGTATATCATTTGTGTTTTAAACATATATTATTGAGATGCGCGATTTGGCCTAAGACAGCATCGTCCTAACCGACGCCGCATCTAATTTTTTGCTTTCAGGATTATAAGGAATTAATTAAGGGAGAAAGGTGAAGATTACGTGACTAAACTTATATACAGTACACGCATACGCATCGCCAAAAACAACACCAAGGCATCAAATTATAACGTCCATAAAACCCTTGACGCATGGGATCATCCTCGTGTCTGTCCAGACGAACGGAACAGTGCAGATTATCGTACATCTTAAAGGAAAATTGTTTTATATGTCTAATGATACGTAGCTTACACGATTCAGAGCATTCCTTTCGGAGTCTTAGGCGGAGCGGGGTGCCAGGCAAGGACTTCCCTCGTCGGGTCTGAATCATGAGGCCGATTCCGAACGACGCAATCCCACTCACGTTCCCCGAACACGGCAAATACAACGTGAACACTGAGAGAGAGGGTGATACGCATATTAAATCGTCCTGCATTCCTCGGCCGAGACGTGAAAGCGAAAGAATGAATTTACTCTGGGGTTTCTTGGGTACTTCTCCCTTGGTCTCCACGGAGATGAAGGGACTCTGGAGAATGTCCTCGTTGAAGGACTGAAGTCGGTCGAAATTATATTCGTACTTCCTCTTCCCGCTCTTCCACGTGAAGTTGACGTAACTCACGTCCGAAGGGATGATGGGCAGATATTCCTCAAAGTTTGGGTCCAAGATGTACGGCAGGACGTGCCCGTCCGCGATCGCGAAGATCTCCATTCGCAGACCTGAAAATCACAAAGCAAAAGCTCTTCGTGAATCTTGAGCAGCCGGTTCGGCTGTGATTGCTTTCATCGCGAAGCTTTTTCCTGCCGACCCGAATCAAAATTCAGCCTCTGGATTGAGTTTAGCCAACCCGAAGTCAAGACCAGGCATAAGCTTCCCCATGGAATGTGACGGAATCCCTAAACCCTGACCTTACTGTGCGTGAAAACCCATTCCCGTCTTGGATGGTAACTAACTTGGGTAGAAGCACTTCCAGACAAAAACTAGTCCGCTATCATCTTAAATTGTTCTAAAGTTTAAAACAATTTTCCGATTTTTTTCCTGTTTTTCTGTAGAAATCGAATCACCTCGGGGACCTGATAATCTTGCTTCTTACAAATCTTGTTTAATTCAAACAACCTTGGTGTAGCATCTCCTTTTTTCTATAATTTCCACCTTTTCCCAGTAACATTGAAATGAACTTCATGTTACCTTGGAGGTAACAGTAGCCAAATTCATTTTCTTTCGCCATGGTGTAAGCTTCAGCCAGTGATTTCTAACTTAGTTGCTTTTAAATTGAAAATTTTCTCAACACCACCAATTCCTGCATATAAGCGTTGATCTTTGCAAAAGATTTCAAGTCCCATGAAATTTGATGAAATTCAATCAGTATCGTGACTAAAAAAAAAAGAAAATCCGGAGGAAATATTGAGTGTATGTCTCCGCCGCGATAGGAGATTGACAATTTTGAAGCACTTATTTTTATGTCAAGGGACTCGATTAACGAACACGATTCGTTTCTAACATTAACTTTTTGCGCAAGAATAAACCCGGCCGGAGAAAGAGAAGATTTGTGACACCCGGTGTAATGGCCAGGTGTAATGGCCAGGTGGATGAAGAGAGGAAAGAAGAATGCGGAGGAACCCATGCTCAGACAAGATCGTGAGATGACATTTGACAGTGGAATGGCAAGCTTCGGATAGAGGACAGGTATTTATGAAAGAAAGACAGTGCAGGTATTTACGATGAGGAACAGGTGGATGGATCTCCTTTGTCTCTCTCTATCCAAACCGGTTTCCTCATCAGTCATCATTCATATCCCTCATCCACGTTCCCAAAAGCACTCATCCACTCCAGCTGCTCTCAACTGCGATGAATTGGAATATGGTCTCGAATGAATTAACCCCCGACATCAGAGATTCTACTGCGTCTTGGATGAGATTTTTTCTCTCTCTCGTCCAACCGGCATGGAAGAACGGTTTCGCTTGCAGCACGCCTGTTCTACGAATGCCATTCTAAGTACTCGTGGAATGCCAACAGGGGTACTAGACAACAGATGTGAACCGCACGTGTAGAAACTCACATGTATATGTATCATCACATCTTCGTCGCTGTGGATGGAAGCCCAGACCTTCCCGGGCGTAAGATTGATTTCCCGAAACGGGCTGTTATGGCATTTTCTTTTCTTTTTTCCGAAAGAGACAAGTAGTGGTATTTATTTCGGATCGGAACTCTAAAAGGGATACGACAAGAGAAGTACGCGTCAGATGATCATGATCATAACCCGTTCCACTCATGGAATGGGTACACTTCCAGGTTTCGTCGACAAAGGGATTTAACTTCCGAGCGCTTTTGGAATTCCATAAAAATCGCTGAGACACTGAGACACCACTACTAATGGTATAGTGGTAATCAATGAATTAGTGAGAGAAAGGAGAAAAGAAACCGTAAGGTTCGGCGGGAACCAACTCACACTTCCCGCATGTTCCTACATTTCTAAAACTTATCGCACGAGTCATGAACGACTCAAATATGCATAAAATCATGCTTGCGGCAACGCTGCCGCGATCCTATTCGCTTGTGGAATCTCACTTGAATTGCTTCGGAGAGAGAAATCTCCTGTGTTGCGCCGGTTCGAAAAGGGCAGAGTTGCGAAATTGCGACCCAGGGACTCACCGGAGAAGAGTTTCACCTGATTCTCATCGATCCAGAGGGAGAGATCTTCCACTTTCCTCCGATGCCGCGTCTTCCCGTGACCGAGAGCGAGGAGAAAGAAGATGGACACAGACACGAGGAAGGGGCACTTATTCAGGTACTTAGTGGTGCTCATCGTGACCCTCCATAATCCCTCGGCGCACTGACACGCACACGCGGCACACACTCCAGTACTCCTTCTTTCAGGGACGCCCCCTTCATTTTTTTTTATTTATTCCCCCTTCGCTTCACTTTTCTCTAATGCACGGCCAGTGTTTACATTACTGAACTAATGGAATATCAGGGGGAGATAGAAAAAAAAAACTGGTCTTCGTCGGATAAGGCACGAATGCGCGTGATGGCCTGTTCATGTCTTCGGCCTTTGTTCATGCCGACTCCATCACGAAGATATGCAACGATGCAAATTTTTCCTTTCTTCTTTTTTCACTTCGAGGTCATCAAACTCGGATTTTTCACGAACTCACTCGCACAAACGAAGGGAGTACCGAGAGAGTACGGGCTCTGTCCAGGGTTCACGACGGAATAAAACCAGACAGAGGGCCGTTGCCCCTGTACTGCAGGGTCTTATTGTACCGTATAATGCCTCAGTGTAATTAAGATCGAGATATGCCCTCCATCCGATAAGTTTTATTGACTCGTCTGACGGTGAGGGAGAAAAAAAAAAGACAAAGCGACGGAAAGTTATACGACTGTCTTCGTTCCTTCCCCCACGTGTTCATTAACGCTGCGGGTACAATAAAAATTGCCACGAAGCAAGACAAAGACCATCGCGCTAGAAATTCCGTTATTTCTTTTATGACGAATGCGGGGTATATGGAGATTAAAAAGTGGCGTGACTGCAACGAGTCTCAGCAGCACCAGACAGGACAAAAAAAAACTTTTCTGGTTCTTAGATCGGCATGCGGAAAATCGAGAAGGGTAGACATCGGGTAGACAGTCCCATCTCGCGAACCCTTTCATCATGTGGGTGGCACTTGCACAATGTACAAAGTATGAATAAATGGATATCCATATATGTCCACATGCATCCGAATATGCTCGTACTGTATATGGGTTTCTCCGATCGCGAATCTTCTTCCGAAAAGGAAACGACCGATTCGCAAGATATATTACACTATAATATGAAGGACCGGAGGAACGTTCAGGTGGGTTCGCAGAAAAGCTGCCCGTTTTTGTGTTCCGTGAGGCAAAGAGAGCAAAGCTCACTTAAATTTCTGCAGGTAAAAGTAATGAAATTCGTGAATAATTGAATAAGTGAACGGGTTTTGGAAAAAAAAAAAACTCGAAGGTTTTGGGCCGATTGCATGAACGATGTTTATTTTAGACATTGATTATCGATAGTCATTGTTTAAACATTGTCTACGAAAACATCTGTTGACCGCTGTCTACTTTCGATTGCGTGAACGATCCGTAAGCCATGTTTTCATAGCCGATGGCTAAACACCCCTCATGGTATATACACTTAGGGCCGATTGCATGAACGATTTTTTCCCGATGTTTTTCGAAAGTCATCGGTTAACCGATGTCTAAGGCCAAAAATGGATTGCATGAACGCTATCTTCCTTTAACCATCGTCTAACAGTAGCTGAAAAAGGTGTCGTTTCCAGACAAGGGATGGGGCATGTTTTGTCGATATTTATGCCAGCTTTCGTGTACCATCTCCATGAGTATAGCGCTGCAGTGCACTGGTGAAGCACAATGGATTCTGTTTATGGATCCGCTCGATAACGACGATGTGCTCTCGTCGTCGCATGGGAGGAATAAACATATACCTGTATGTTCTGGGCTTAATCCCTTTCAAGAATATGTCGATTAGAACTTCCGCGTGAGATACCAATTTGGAAAGGGATCAGGGTATGATGTCGACCTGCTTCGCGCTGAACTCGAATGGAACGAAGATCGTGGAAGGGATCCCTTAACTTTACATCGACAGATAAGAGCAATCACTGTTCGTGTGCAATGAATCGTGATTTGTTCAAGTACCCATCCCCTGAATAATTAATTAATATGACTCGAAAGTAAAGAGAGTATCGTGAAAGCCCTTCGATTTGCATGTTGTGCTGACCCTTCGATTTTATGTGGCGTCGATTCCTAGAAATGGAATGGCGCAAGCCATTGCCCATTTACATTGCTCATTACATTCCTAGGAGGAAAAACGGAGTAGTTGTACGAAGATAATTATTTGATATTGTCAGATTTCCAGGAGTGATCGGTGTCATCGACAACTGTCGTACTCGAATAGAATGCCCAGACAACTTTAATCAATCGCAAATGCTTCTATTTCATCGATGTCCAAGCAGTGCGCGATGCGGAAGGGATTATTACTGAATTAGTCATCACGTGACCAGGATCCACACACAATTCTCGAATACACTCATTTTGCAAT